>CALNHX010003731.1:0-142773 GCA_940337035.1 Agriotes lineatus
ACTCCCACTGCTTGGCTTGATTTCTTGAAGTGCTGTTATGTTGTGTAATTTCTTTATAGGTTTTAATCAGTGTTTTCCACTTGGTGTAGCACTGGATCCAAGTCAAATTCATACGAAGTTTCTCATTAATTTCTGTGGCCACTTTTTGCCACACATGTTTTTTAAATCCTCTTTCAAATTGAAGTTCATTTTCCTCGTAGAGACCAATCAACATTTGCGTGGATTCACGTATCCACAATTTCTTTTCTGAGGAAGTGGAAGCAACATTATCACCTGGTGATTGATTTTGGGAAATTTCAACATTGGTGTTAACGGGAGCAACAATCTTTCGAATGATTTCCAATTTTTCGCCTACCGTGTTGGAAAAAATGCCAAACTTTATTTTATATTCAACGCTAAACTAAGTTTTTATAAATTTACTGTAAAATGAGACAGCGTACAATTCAAAACTTAAATAACGCCGCCGTTCAATTGTCATGCACAGATCCTCTGTTCACTCCATATATTTAATAACTACTATATTGCTAGCGGCTATGAGTGGGGAGGTCACGAAGTAAGTGAGACAGACAACCAACTCTTCAATGTATATGATGAGCTGTGCGCAAGCGCGTCGGCGTCGTCCGCGCGGTGGGGAAGTGGTCAAGTTTAAAATTCGCTTCTAAAGGCGGAGTTCGAATTCTCAGGCATGCGCACGACACGCGTGGTGTTCAGAGTGATACTATGTCGGCGCCGTAATGTTTTCGGCCGTTCCCAGGCCCTGCTAGCAATATAGTAAGTAATACATATATGGTTCACTTGGTTCAACTTCATAGAGTTACATCGAAATGCTCACCGGTACTTACCGAACGTGCACAGATCCCCTCGGCGGGCCCGCTCCGTATTTAACGAACGATCTCGAGGAAACAGAACTGTCAGAGGTACCTTTCCGAACGCAGTTAATAATTGGGGCATCTGTAAAATGTGAGTCCCAGTCTTCGACAGGCGGGAAAATGAAGGTTAGTTAAGCATTAAATGCAACAATTTTGCTGTAAAATCCTTCAAATTACATAAAATGCTTGTTACATATGTTTACAACTGCATATACATTACTTTTCTGCATTCACAATATTAATATTATAATGGCTTACCTTAACAACCTCACTAGTGAAGATCACTTTTGTTGTCACTACAATATGACACTCCTCCTTCTGTGCAGCGTTGCCAAACGTGTTTAGCTTTCTTGTTATCCAATGAAATCGCCAATAATGCATCGGATTTTTCTTAATTTTTAGGAATTTCTTCCTAGATGTCAATCACCGGTACAGTGTCAAAGACTGGTACTTTTACCTTACTACATCGTAACAATCCAGTTTTTCAATGACATTTTCATAATTAAAAATTGCTTTATCTGTAGTACGCCCCCAATATCCAGCATTAACAAATGATATTAGGCCAGATGGTGATATCCCAATTAAATATTTTATTGTAAGGTAATGGCACCAGTAGCTGACACTATTACGATTAATTTTTGGAAGTTATTTTTTTAAATTATTTCAAGTATAGGAAGGTGCATTGTGGTTTTCTATCAAGAAATTGTACCTAAAGGCCGTAATTTGCTTTTACTTATTTTTTTTTGTTATTGATGCACTTGCACCTATAGCTGACATTAATGAAAATGGTTTGAACCCAAACCTGTTACGTCCTGTACCTATACCTGACATGGGTAATAAATAATTTTTAAGTTAATGAAACACATTTTTTCTGAATAAAAAGTTTATAAAATACAGTACATAAGTAATGAACAAGAAAAAAGTTGTTATACATTATTTTTTAGAGATATCAACTGGACCGTTGAACATATAACGAATTCTTCCGCCTAGGGTCATTATGATTAGCTACAAATAATTTTTTAGAACTGACAACAGAATTAAGTGCCATAACGCATATTTCATCTTCAGACGAGACATCTTGGATAACACACACATATTTATATTTTTTGGTCTGCCTATTGTCCCTATAAATTCAACTAAAACGTAAGCTCCTTTTTTAAGTCGTTCTTTAGTAATTTCTTGAACATGTTCTTGTTCTTCCTCTTCACTTTCTTCATAATACGGCGAGTCATCTGATTCCAAATATTCAACGATGTCACTTTCTGATTCTGATCCTTCGACTGGTTTCTTTGTGCGCTTTCCCTTATTCTTGTCAATGTTAGCCTTGCTTTGTCGTTTCTCTTCCCGTATCCGTTTTCTCTGTAATTTCTCTAGTTGTTTTTGTCCTTTTCAGCTTTTTTCTTTATATTGTACTCTTGCCACAAAGCAGAACTTATCACAGATGGAATCTTCTCCTTTGATCTTTTAATTTTAGATGCAGTCGGTGTTTCGTCAGGCCAGAATAATGCCTTTTTGAACGTTGTTGACACATTAGGCGTCTGATTGGTTTGTGGTTCAGTTTGTTTTTTTAGAGGAGTAACCTGAACTATAATTTTGATTGTATCTGCATTGAGCGCTTCACTGTCTTTATCACTTTCTCTTTCACGGTTATCTGAATTTAGTTCTTCGATATTCAAAGTTTCTTCCTCCATATCTGCTGAATTTATTTGTTCCAAATTTCCATTGTCATTCTGAAGGGTTTCTTGTTCATTCCCTTGATTCATTTGTTCATTTAATGCGTAATTCATATTTTTCCACACTTCATATAAAGAAGTGTCAGATATTTCACCTGTCCAATCTCCTTCACCTTATAAAGCAACGTAGTCCTTGGAACACCGTAAGTCTTAGCTGCTGTAGCTACTGTAGCTACTGGCATTCCATTTCTTGCAGCTGCTAAAGCTTTTTTCATACTTTCCTCTGAATATTGAAGAATCTTTCTCTTTTTATTGGCCATTATCTATAACGAATAATACCTACGTAAATAACATTTCAAAAATAGTGTCAGCCTTTAGAACATTGTTCAACTTAGGCTGCTCCTTTACCTGACATTGGATGTTAGTTAAAGGTACTTCCCCTCACTCATGTACCAATAACTGACACCCCTAATTTCCCGCTTGAAACTTAAGAGGTTAAGTTAATCAATTAACAGTTACATACTACAAAAACATTAGTAATTTCATAAAAAAAAAACTCTGAAATTAAATAGCATTTACAAAAAACTTATCTCAAAAAAACTCTTAACTTACCTCTTAGAAAAATAGTAAAGTACCGCACCAATCACTTAACCTTGCTAAATATCGCACCACCATCTCACACTAATAATTCCTCAACGAAAATTGGCGGGTATTTTCATTTTAGTTTTGGTGCTGGCTGTTAGATGGAGCAACTTTCTATGAATACAGCTCAAAAAAAAAAAGATATTGTAGCTTTTATCCTTATTTAACGCGTTTAGCTGTTGCACTGTCAGCTATTGGTGCCACTATCTTATGTGTTCCCTTATAATGAGAGTATGACATTACTCTACACTTTAAACATTTCAGTTTCTGTGTTTCTAAATTTATCAAAGCATTTTGGAATATTATTTAAAATTTCATGTTTACTGAGCCAAATATTCCTCGTTTTAAGCTAACAGCAGGAAGTCACTGTTGGGTAAAACATACTTCCGCACTAGGTTTGACTAATATTAAAAAAAAACTGCTAGACAGGCAAATGAAATATAAAGTTTAAATTTACACAGAACTAAAATAATTCTTGTTTTCATGTTTTGCCAGTTGCATCCATTAAAATTTGAAGTTCTTTCAGCACATTTTGTAATTGTTTCCAGAGCATGAGAATTAATCCCCAAAATGTTAATAGGTAATTTTAAATATTATATATATTTAAAGAAATTGTAAACATTTTTAAAAATCTATTTATGCTGCGATTTACACATAGCAGTAAAATTAATTAGTTTCTCCTCAGATTTTAAAATTTGAGGTAACTCGAAAAAATCACAAAATTGTGTTTCTGTTTCTTTATCTTCAGAAAATGCATTCTGTAGTAAAGGTTCGTGTGAAATAGGGGCACTTTTAGTAGATGTTGATGGTTGATTTGAAACATTTTCCTCCAGATATGTTACTGATACATCATTACTGTCCATTGCATTTTCCTGATTCTAAATTTCCATATTTGCTTCAGACACATTCAACGTACATTTTTGCAACCTTCAAGTAATTTACTTTTAGATTTATTGTAAAAAAGGAACATTTAAACCTACCAATGCCTTTGTGATCTATCAGTAACTATCTTTTTCACCAAATGACTTGTCACTGGAATTTTCTTGCTTGAAATGGCTGTTTTCTTTAATATTATTTGTTGCTGTAAATAAAATATACTTAAATTTTTTTTTGCAAATAATAAATTGCCAACTTACCTATAGCAAAATCAGTTTCTGCAAAATGCAAACTACGTACTAACATATATTTAGTTATAGGTTTTACAATTTTTAATACATTTTTCCATGTTTTACATAACCTGGGATCCGATGGAAATGCATGTAATGAAATATCTTTCGTACAGTATGATGACCACTGTGAAACAGAACGTATTTTTCTAAAGATTTATGAACAAATTGCATCTTTAACTTCTTATTTCTCAGTAATCTTCAGTAACTTGTAACTTTGTGACTGCTACAAAAAAATATGCTTATTATAGGTACCTAATAGGTATGTTATTATTTTATAGGCCGTGCAATCATCTTTGCTATGCCTGTATTTATAAATGTTCTACTAAATGAATTCAAAATCTTAATCTCAGTTAACCCTTAAGTAGTATGGCTTAAATCCCATACACTTAGAATATGGGAGGGTGAAAATTGACCCCTATTTTTTTGCATGCTAATGTTTTTGCTAAACAATATTCAACCTAAGCCACTGTAGATATACACTCTTGTAACCCTTTTAAGAGCACAAAAAAAATGTGTATTTATAGATAATTTATTGACAAATATAAGGCAATATAGAAACAACTGAAAAATCAACAATAACTTGTAAACAACAATTTTTTTTCTAATTCTTTGCTCGGATTTTGCCTTGGGGGTATCTCAGCTTGATCATTCTATAAAAAAGTATATAAGTATACAAAAAAATGTGACTAACCTTACGTACCTTGGGCTTCTTCACAATTTTGGCATGTAGTGATTGTTCTGCTATGATTTTTGCAGACGTGGTGACTGCAATTACTGCACAAAAGGCTATCTTTTTTCTGGGAATGTGGGCAGATGTAACATCTTCCTTTTTTCACACCACGTGCCCCCTAGCTTCATCAGGCCGGGGTTCTTTGACAGGTTCTGCCACATTAGCGATTCTACAAATAACACTGCGTAGTTCTCTAGGCATCAACTTCGCATAAACTCGGCGCATCAGCTGCTCTTGAATAAGATCACGCCCTAGGGTGGTCAGGAATTGTCTTCTCTCCATAGTTTTGTTTTGAGCAATGCCATTGAAAATTATGTTAGAATTTACTCCTGCGATATCCATTATGCGAAACCATATAACCTGAGGACAACGTCTTTTTCGTCTTCCAACTTTATATTTTGAACACTTTTGGTCAAGAGAGTCTACGCCGCCTTTTGTTGAATTATAGAAATGTATAATTTCGGGCTTGTCATTATCACAAATGGTGTCAGTGTGGTGCATGGTAGATAAAAGTATAACGGCCCGATTTTTTTTTTTTTTTGATATACGAAGCAAGAGTAAAATCTTTAGTAAACCCAATCATATACGACTTCTCAACTCGTTGTTTGTGTGGGAAGAATTGAAATGGAAGTTCACGTTTGTTTTTTCTCATAGTACCAATAAAGGTCAGGGTCCTGGCTGGTGTAGCTTGAACAAGCGTCCACGTTCGATCAGCAGAGTTAAGCAACGCTCTCTCTGGTCAGAACTTGGATGGGAGTTCCACGGCTGCATCTCTCGGCGCCTCGTGGTACGGCTATCACGGAAAAAAGTTGGTCCCGGCGGTCATAACAACATCATGACAGTCGTTAGTGGGGTTGGAAGTCCTCATAACTGCACAGCGACGCCTATAATTGGCCTAACGGCTGTTGGCTGAGTGCGAATTAAATTTAAAAAATAAATTAAATTTAAATTTAAATGTGAGTTTGTGTTTTTGCAGTTCGGTGACTAGCTCCAAAGACGTGTACCAATTGTCAGCTGTGATATTCCTGTTGGAATTTGCTACTGGTGGAATAAGAGCAAGAACATCCAATGTGGATACAACTAGTTTTCTAGGATTACTTACATTTGTATTTTTACCCGTGTAGATAAAACAATTGAACAGATAGTGCGTCCTAGCATCACACAGGGATTGCATCTATAGGCCATATTTATCTGGCTTGTCTCTCAGATACATTCTAAAGCCGCATATGCCCCGAAATGCTATTAGCATTTCGTCTATAGTCAAGTATTAACCACAACTATAATTAGACTGGCAATTGATTATAAAAAGATTTTAAATCTCAGATATGGCTGCAAGCTTGTCTCTGTTACTAATTCTTTCTAATCTAGTTGTCTTGTCATCAAACCGTAGGGCAGAAAGTAAAAAAGTGAATCGTTGCAGAGAGATAGTTGCCCGAAAAATATGTCGTCCTATTCCGTCTGTGACAAATAGAGATTTTAGGTCTTCATGATTGGATTTGAAAACCCCCGCCATATATAGAAGTCCCAGAAATGAATCATTTCAATCATGTCAACATGGTTCGTAAACTGACAAGAAAGACTACGCAAATTATATTTTGCAGACATTTCCGTGATTTGTGCGTTAGTATTTTCTAGTAGAATTTTCAGAATATCTGCATCAATAAGACTTTTCAAGATTGCACTGGTGTAGATGGTTTTTTAGGCCAGCTTCGCTTGTAACGCGTGGCAAGTGAGTCACAATGTTGCTAGCACGTGTTTTACTTGGTGCTGGTGGTGTTGTTGCCCATTTATATTTATTTTTCCCGTAATAATATTTTTTTTCACTGTCACCGCCTTGATTAACTTCATTATCACTCTCATCATCAGATTCGCTAGATATATCATCAAGCTCAACCTCTGAATTATTATCATGGTCGCTATGTTCGCTAGGACAGTCTGAGAACTCACCGCCATTGTCTAATCCATTGTCTTGAAAAATTGCTTCATGTGCAGCCGGTATTATACCTGTTCTGATTCCGCTAGCACCAGCCATTTTAAAACTTTCACAATACACTCTTATTACACTTACAGTAATGCAGGGTCAAAAATGACCCTAAGCTGTTGTTTACAGTACAAAAGTTTAACAGAGAATGATCAAATTTAGTACATAAGTAGATGCCTACCTAACTAGAGAATACAGGGAAGTATAGCTGCTGCCATCTATGTTTCGGTAGTGTAATTACAAATTCAAATTTTGTAGGGTCAAAATTGACCCCATCATACTACTTAAGAAACAAATTTTTATGAAAAATGGTATACAAATTCAGCATTTGTAAGTGATAATTTATAACCTCACTCGACTGTTTTCATGATCTTACCTTTTTAAGTAGGTATATAGTTGCTTGCTGATTTATAACGTAAACGACCACTATAAATACACTTATTTAGCAATAAATTGTAAATAAACTCAGAACAATCTGACAAGAAACAAAATAAACGAATATTTCGGCTACAACGGTACATATAACATTGATTTGTTTCGGCAAAATTCTAAGTAGGACTTTGACCATATGACTAAAGCAGTCGGTGTCTAAGGTACCTGTTACTTTGCATGCCTAGACCTTGTCCATTAACAAACAAACCAATTTTGCTACTAAGTTGTTTCTATGCAACACACAATGAATAGTACGTATACCGGGCACTTTTTGTTTGATAAATGTAGCAAAACCTCGTAACGCCCTACCTAGTGTACCTGTATAATACTTTAGTAAGAGTAGAGCAAACAGCGAAAATTTTTGGATCATTTTTCATGGTTCATTCGAGGTTAGCAGGTTAGGTTTTGTGTCAGTCTGTGTCAAAACTGACGCAAAACCTAACCTGTTAATCTCGAATTTGATGAAACTGACAACTCGTGTGCCAGTTTTACCAACCTTGTTTTTCAAGATATCATTAAATCTTGGTAGCCATGAAAATATGATCCAACATTTTTCGCTGTTTGCTCTACTCTTACTAAGGTATGATACAAGTACACTAGCCCTACCTAGAGCCTACCATAGCAGGTGCGCCATCTGTGGCTATTGCTATTATATTTTCAAGCCGAATATCATATTTATTTAAATATTCTTGTAAACATAAAAAAATTGTCACTCCTTTTCCATAAGTTTCAAGATTTTTAGCAAATAAAAATTCATCAATGACTTGTCCTTTCATTTTACTGAAATATCTAACATACACCATAAGAATATCAGAAACGCCAAAAACAGATTCATCAAGTTGAATAGAGACCTTGCAATTTTTTAGCTCCGAAGCTACCGTATTTTCTATTTCTTCTGCCATTTCGTCAATACGCCGTTTTACATACTTTGCACTTAATGGCAAGGACTTTAAAACATTAACGGAGTCTTTTTTCATTACATCCTCAATGACGTCTTTAATTGCAAGTATAACAATTTCTTCAGCGAGTGTGTGTGGTTTTCCCCTCTTTGCTATATTAAGCGAAATCTTGTACGAAGCTATTAATCCTCCTTCAGTTTCAACTTCAGTAGACTGCTTAATAAAACGTTTTATAGTTGGTCGACATGTGAATTTATCTTTAAGTTTTTTGAAAATGTCAGTTCTTTATTTTTCTATCTGAGTGAACCCTTTCAAGATGATCTTTCATTTTTGACGATTTCATGTAGTCATTTCCAAAAGTTTTTTCGCATAGAAGACACATAGGAATCGTTTCATTTGTCGGTGAACAAATAAATCCAAATTTCAAATAATCCAATGAATAATACCGACATTTCTTTTTAGAAACTGAAGCTGCCATTTTTTAATTAGGGTTCTATAAATAAGTTAAAAATAAGTTGGTATATTATACTAATCCATATTATTAATGCTTACCTTCTTTTTTACGTGTATTGATAATTAAAATTGATATCTAAACTAAACGAATAGTTTTATAGAAACTATAACTAATTATCCAATACTATAAAAGTAGTAATAATAACAGTGCAAATATTTAACACTCTTCACAAGCAAAGATATTTTTCTCTTTTTACTTCCCATTAACTGCTGCTTTATTTTTTGATGTAGCAGCTCTTTTCTTCCAGTGTTTCCTTTTTTTGTTTCTCATCTAGAAGATGGGCTTTATAAGGAGTGCTTGTGAGAATAACCGTACCAACAGATTTCCGTTTAGTAGTGCGTCGTGGTTGTGACGTCTTGGGAAATGGGCAGATATCTTTTGGAAAGACATTAAAAGAGGTTGAAGTCACAGATGTGGAAGCCATGTCCATATCCTCACAAATAACTGATGAAGAAGAGGGACTTTCTGATTCGTCAAGATCATCTTCGTCTAAACTAGATTGCTGTTCACACTTTTTCTGAGGCTTTTCTGGTGTTTGCCTAGGAGGAGTTAAAGAAGCTGTTAAGACGACATTTCCAGTTTGAGGCAAGTTTTCGGGTTCGTCTTGCTCCGAGACTTTAGCAGGTACGAAATCCACTTCGGAAAAAAACATCTGGATCATAAGGTACGATTCCGGTCTTCTTGAAACTATTAATAGCATTCATGGGGTTGCAGGCTTTCATGTAGGATTTATTAAAAATTCTCGAAATTTGAAATACTGTTACAACTCTCCCTGGGTGATTAGACAGCCATTTTTTCATCATGATAGTGATTAAGAGGATACATAAAGCTAACGTCTAATGCCGATGTGTTGTGTGCGGGGGCAGGCATAACATGGTGACAAAATTGGTCCTGGTTTTTTCAATGAGATTCTTGGTATGAGAAAGGTGACCGTTGAGTATTAGGAGTGCAGGGTCTTCTGCTGATGGTTTAATGAAAGATATAAAATGATCAAACCAATCCGCAAATACATCCAGATTCATCCATCCAGAATCATTGCATCTGAATGCTGTCCCTGGCGGTGCTCCATCTTTTAGCTCCCCCTTCATTCTCTTTCGAGAAAAGATTAACATCGGCGGAACATATGAGCCTCCCGCCGACATATGTACAAGTTACTGCAGTGGTGGATACACCTCATTCGGCAGATACCACTCTTCCAACTTGTTTCCTACCTCTTTTGGAAAGAATTTTACAGTTTTTTTTCCTGGGACTGTACTCGCAGAAGTCTCATCTACATTATAAATCCTGTGTGGAGAGTATGCTGTTTTGTTCAGTATGGTCTTGAGCAAAGTAAAAAATTTTGTCACAAGAGGTATGTTAAAACCACGACTGCGGGCGATCGATGTTGCTTCGGGAGAGCTCAGCGAAAGTACAGGGTGTCTCGTACGAAAAGCCCTTAACTAATCGTTACCAGCAAGTTTTGTTTGAACCGAAAATGGATGCACAATGTTATTTCTAACTACGAGTTGGTACGCAATATACCTTACGTCTTTGCTGGTAAGGCCATACATTCAGCTTTCCATATCGAGAATATAAAATCTCGTTTTCTTGTTCTGCGGTAATACGTTAGTTTTGCTTCCAAGTTTTTTCACCTGGTTAGTGGCTAGCTTGTTTTTCCCCTTACAACGTCGCTTCAAACTCATTAACGGCACACCAAAATTTCTTGCTGTTGTTTTGAATGTAAGACCATTTTGCACACTTTCAATAGCTTGCCGCATTTTATCTTATCTTGGTATTGCCTGTTGGTCTTCCGTTTATATTTTTGAACCATGATGTCGCCCTGAAAAAATTATCAAGTTATATTTTTTATCATAAATAGTTTACTAGTGAGGGCAAAATGCTCCCGGGATCATTTAATCCGAAACCATGGGGGATCATTTTACCCGAACGAGCAGCCCGATCTGGCGGCCATGTTTATCACGTAACTGCAAAATTTTGGTATTCTGTAAACATCTCAAATTATAGGCAAAAGGTTGGGCTTACAGTAACTATATCACAATTGAACATTCCTACTTGTTTCACAGCCGGTCTTATAAAGCATTTAACGTGGCGATTAAATATTTAACAAGAGGTTAAACAAGTTAACGTGGCGTTTGGGTACTATAATAGCAATGTTAAATTAAAATTTAATTCTGGATTAAGTTCTTTGTTAACTCACTAACGACAGAGTTAACGTAGGTTTGAGTCTTATAAAGCCCATGTTAGCTTAACGATCGATTAAATACACTTTAACGTTGAATTAAGTTAATTGCTAGAAATTGACCGATTAACTTGAATTAATGCTACATAAAATTTAAAATTAAACTATAAAGTTACAAAATATTCATTTTTCCTTAACAAAAGTGAAGTAAGAAGTACAAAATAAATAGGTATTTTCATTTATTTTACCAAATACATATAACAGTACATATATAATAACAGTATATTTTAGCAAAATGTGGGACTCGTCAGATCTATCTTCAGAAGATGAGTATCTCGATGACTATGTACCTGAAAATAGGGTTCATGTTCGAAGACCTAGAATTTTTCGAAATCGTAATAATCCAATGGATATATATAACGAAATGGAATTTAAAATGAGATATCGTTTCTCAAAAAACTCCGTTATGTTTCTGCTCGAAAAATTTGGGAGACACATAGAGCAAACAAAACGAAACAAAGCTATACCAGCTGTTCTGCAAATTTGCATTACATTGCGGTTTTTTACGTAACTGGAGCATTTCAACAGCTGGTAGGAGATCATACTATGATATCGAAACAATCCGTGAGCACAATCATTAGAAGGGTAACACATTATATTGCTCTACTAAAACAAGAATATATAAATATGCCATCAATACCACAAGAATTGAACAAAATGAAAACCATTTTTTACGAAATTCGTGGATTTCCTGGTGTGATTGGTGCGATCGACTGCACACATGTGAAAATTTAATCACCAGGTGGACCAAATTCAGAAACAGGAAGGGCTATTTTTCTATCAACTGTCAAGCTGTTTGTGATGCTAGTTTGAGAGTATTACATATCACTGCTAGACATCAAGGCTCGGTCCATGACAGTACAATATTTAATGATGGGCCGCTCAGAACTCATTTTGAGAATGGTGACTATGACACTTCATATTTACTAGGTGACAATGGGTATCCTTGTAAGAATTATCTTCTGACACCAATTTTGAATCCTCAAAATGCATCCGAACAGGCCTATAACCGGTCTCACATTGCAACAAGGAACCCCATTGAAAGATGTTTCGGAAATATTAAACGCAGATTTCCATGTCTGGCACTGGGATTGCGACTAAAGATGTCCACAAATCTTGCAGTAATAATTGCATGTTTCACACTCCATAATATTGCACTACAGTTGAAAGATGAAAATCCTCCTGTAGACCTGAATGTGGTTAATCCAGAAGCATTAAATGAGGCGCCGGTTCTGGAAAATAACAACATCAGACCAAATGTTGCTGCTAGAAATGCACTACTGGCTACAGTTTTTGCAAGATAAATGCCTCGATTAATGTTACAAAACAAACAACAAAAATTACATTTTTCTGAAATCGTCTGTATTTTTTATCTATTGCTGAAAGTTTTTGGATCAGGAAAGTAAACTTTCTTTGACTCAATACAGTAAAATCAAGACTACTATGATAATATATTGTATGGTACAAGTGAATACAGAGATATTTTATTCATAAGGGGAATATTTTACTCACCGAGTCTGCCTCATGAGCTAGCTAATTTCCCGAATGGATAAAATCTCTTTATTCACTTGTGGCATATATATTTTTTTCCAATACCTGCATTTAATTAAATAAATAAATTTTAAAAATTAATAATTTTTTTCGTTGACCACTTGTTAATTTCAATATTAATGAATTATTTTTCCTAAAAAAAGAATGGAGGAATAGATGTCATTAATACACTATTTTTGATTAATACACTCTTTTTCATTTTGCATGAAGGTTAGTTGTATTAATCAAATTTTTCACCACAAAAAAAGATTTTGCAGTCAACGAAAAAATTTTGTAATCAACTCATTTGTTAATGGGCGATTAATAACCTCAACTATTACAGGCACTCACTCGCTATCGCTCCTTCGTGCTTTAAACAGTTTCGATTATTCGCCTTCATTAACACACTTGTTGGTTAAATAACTATTAATAAGTAATCATATCTGGTTTTGTACTAGTTACCAAGATACACATATGTATTTTGTAAGTTGCTATGGATGATGGACTATTTTATTCGCTATTGAATAAAGTACCATTTTATCCACCCTTATCCTTAAAATGTTACTTTACCATGGAGATTATAATAGATAAACCACAACTTTACACCTAGGTATTGGAAAAATTACTATTTTACAGAAAAAAAGGTACAAAAAGATGATAAAATTTTATGTCATTTTTGACATAAATCAAATTATTAACATTAATGTCACTATTCACTATGGAATTAACAGAAACAGAACCTGATTCTGATTTCTTAATTTTTTTGTCAATATTAACCATAAAAAATCGTCTTTCTTCAATTTGATCATGCGATTTCAGTAAAAGTAATATAGGTAAGTAGAATAAACATCAAAAACTCAAACGTAATCAGTATTTATTTTTGTTTTTAATTAACTTCACTTTCTAATAAACGTATTTCTAAATTTAATTTTTTTTTCTGCAGCTCATGTATCTCTTTCTTCATCTTCATTTCCTCCTCGTGTTGTTCCTTTTTGATTGCATGTTCAGCACAAACGAGTTCTATCTTTTTTCGATAATATTCGGTTCTGAGCTCTTCAGAACTCCTTTGTACTGAACATGCAGTCAATCCAACGGGAATGGATGAAGGAAGGGGATCTTGTGCAGAAGGACTTGGCGATGGATGGGAAGGGGATTCGTGGTGAAAAACATATTCATTGGCATCACCTAACAGATAGAAATTATTAATTTCTTTATAATAATCAGTATAAAGGACCTCTGCATTGTATCAATATTATTTATGTAAATAAAATTCTAAGTAGGACTTTGACCATATGACCAAAGCAGTTGGTGTCTAAGGTACCTGGTAGTCTGCATGCCTAGACCTTGTCCATTAACAAACAAACAACATTTGACAATTTCATAACAAAATAAAGCGGTACCTACTACCTTCATTTTGAAACCTATTATCATTTTTTAATAATACAATCATAATAATTTCGTTTCTTTGGCATGTTATAGGTAATTTAAAGTAGCAAGGTTTCATACCATAATATAGGGTAGCATCGTCATACGCGTTGCTTAGGGGTTCAGCCTCATTTTCAAGGAATGCAACGAGCTGTGCCCCAGTTGCTCCCAATTGTCCTTTGTAGCCACCACCTCCAGTTTTATACAAATCCTTCTGTAAATGCAAAGAAAAAATTTAATTAAGAGGTAGGTACATTTGATTGTACACTTCTGTGCAATAAAATTAAGCACACACGGCTTTGTTGTATTTATTAATAGCGTTTTATTTTTGTAAGGACTTAGTTTTGGTCTTTTAATATAGGTGTTATTTTCAAGTTATGGTGTTTTATCATTTATTAATTAAACTGCTGCTAGGCAATCAAAATAGACCCGAGTTATACAAACTAGAATATTGTGAAAAATAGTCATAAGACTTGTGCTTAATTTTATTGCACAGAAGTGTACATTTCTATCATGAGAAAATCAGGAATTCATTTTTAGAAGAGTGCATATTCCATTAATTAGTGTTCTACATGTGGGAGTCCTGATATACAGAGTGTATTGGCAAAAAAGCTATACGTGGTGATATTCTTCATAGAATGAAAAATCTTATTACTAAAATGTTGGATTGGTCAATATAAGCTCTGATTGTAGATAAAAAGACATTTTTTATTCAGGTAAAGTGCCTTTTGTGTTGTAAATACGTTATAATGTCATTAAGAAAAATTGTTCAGAATGTATTATTATGGCCCTATGACAAATGTCAGAAATATTGGATCACTTATGTTTATAAGAAACGTACTTCATAGAATACACACGGTTTCATAAAAGTAAGCCATTATTTCTGAAATTTTGCATGGAATCATAATTTTACATTCTAAACACCTTTCCTTAATAATATTTTGATGTATTTAGAAGAGAAAAGGTACTTTTCCTGATCAAAAATATTACACACAATCTGTAGATATGGTTTATTTCCTAATTAATTTCATGTAGAGAAGATAATATGATCACGATTGTAAAATGCTATTACTACCACAGGCTATAACCAGTGATAACATATACTCTAATGTTTTTATTTACACCTAGGTACTTACTTTCTTTTCTGTGGCTTCTTTCCTAGCTTCCTTTCCCAATTCTTGAAAAATTTGCATAATCTGTGGACCCTGAAAATGAAACATTTAGGTAATATGTATGTAAACATGTATTTTGACAAAAATTTAAACAAATTCCACAGTAATAATTCAGGTAAACAATTTGTAATTGTTGAACATTTTAATAACTGTTTCAATAATTTTTTGTAAGTGTGGTCGTTATCAGCTGTATACAACTGAAACTAAGGGTAAGGCCATGCTTGCGGCGATCGTGTCGCAATTATGTGTTCCATAGATTCTAATATAGGTGGCCACGTATGCGACCCGCGACAGAAACCAATGTTAAGCAGCGTTTTCCTCCACATTCGTCAGTTGCTGATGACTGCGACCGGGTAGCCGCGACCAATTCGTCAGGATGTCTGCCTGTTTCCTCCCGCAGCGGTTTACTGTTCTTCGCTCGCGACTAGCTGCAGTTTATAAAATAAATATTAATAGAAAAACAATAAATTTAATGTTGCTAGTTTTATAGTTATATTTTTCTGACTTCACCAAGTTAAAATGTATTATTTAAAAACAATACTTCACAAACACGATGCAAAAACATTCAAATTCGTCGACGAATACGTCGCTTGTCTGCTCAAAAACATGTCAAGCGACTGGCGACCAGCGAACGGACTTTGGTAGCAACGAATTAGTAGCAGCTAGAAAAACAGACCGGCTTAAATGCATTGTAGATGTCTCAACGAATTGGTCGCGGCTACCCAGTCGCAGTCGTCAGTGACTGGCGAATGTGGAGGAAAACGCTGCTTAAAAAACGCTCTGAAGAGCGTTTTGCCAGGGTCACGACAGATTGTTTCTAATGCAGTATTATAATATGGCCCGGACAGAAAATTTTACATGTCTGTGACATGGTCGCAGCGACTAAAACGCAAGCATGGCCTTACCCTTAGTCACTAAATAACATGAATAATGAGGTTTTCCCAATTTATATTTAAATTAACAGAGTCCAAAATGTTCAACTGTACTAAGTTACTTATGCCAACATTAAGTTCTGATAAAGTAATAAGTAACTAGATAGTTGAAATAACACCACAAAAATTCCATAGGGGTACAAATTTTTAAAAGTAATTTCTATTTTAGGTTTCTTATTAACTACATATATTTATATAATTTTTGCACTTACATTTGATTATCTCGGCCGTTTCATCCTCCACCTCCTGTTGGTCAACCTCAGCAGAATTCAACTTTTTGGAGTAACTGCTTTGCTAAAAAAACGCAGAAAACGCCATTACAATGGAGAACTATGAAACAAATTTAAAAATTCTAACAAAATACTCCTATTAGCTTCACAAACATTATAGTGAAAATGGCCTATTATTCGTAAATATACAACAAAGTCCAGAACTACACTGCTTTATTAATGTTTCTCCATGTGAATACTATTTTTCGTGTAGTAAGTAGTAATTACACTATGCAGAGAAGATGCATAGCTTTTATCCTTTACCAATCGTGGTAACCTTCAGAAACGCAAATGAAATTGGTTCTGCAAGTGAGGTTATAGCAAACAAATTTGAGGTTATGAAAATTTCGAACACTTATCACAGAATAAATACAGGTATTTATTCTGTGCTATTTATTATATATGAATTATTTTGTCAGTGCTAAACGGAGCAAGAGAAACATGAACGATTTGTTTATCTATTTACGTATTATCTCGACAATTGTAATTACATTTTTCTCGCTTACGGCCTTCCTCTTTTCCCGCTTAAAATTAGTGTAAGCAGTACGCAGCTGCGAACAACTTCGCGGGTCTGCGTGCCTCGAACAAAATTCTTTCGCAATTTTTTCCCAGGTCTCCGTTTTTTCCTTTATAGAAAATTTATTCGTTTCTTTATTGTGTATGATGTGCGCATACCTATAAAAATAAACACACAAATATCAATACAGTTCTTGTCATTAAAATACTAGTTTAATTGCGCTTACCTTCCGACGATCTCTAAAAGATCTTGAATTTCGCGTTCAGAAAAGTTTTTACCCCTCTTGCGCTTGCAATCCATTATTTTTTATATTTGAAAGCGTAAATATGGAGCAAAACTTTTTAATAACCGCCTGTCACAATTGAAGAGTGGAAGTACCAAAGGGGCTAAGTGCCAAAACCATATTTTCGAGTAATTGAAGAATAACACTATCAAATTGCCAAAAACATTTATTCAAGCTTGAAAAATTTCTAACATGTTTACCACGATGTGGGAAATTATAATAACTAACATTTAAAAAAAAAATACATTCCTAGCTATTATTAAAAAAATAAAATACAACAAACAAATAGAAAAGTGCTAAGTGCCAAACATTTTTTTAGAAGATGGGCCAAGTGCCGTTCTGTAATCTAGGTTTCCAAGTTAAGGATGTGGCGGTAAAAGTTCTTATGCTCTTCTGTTTTCATATAATTTATCATAGAGGTTAACGATTTTTTCTTATTTTCAGATATTTTGTTTACCTTTGGTTGCAATTTCAGCTCTGCTTCTTTAAGCTGCAAGAGGGTAACTCCTTTTTTCAAAATATTTATTTTTCTCCATGGCTCAATATCGCCAAACGTTTCTTTCATCTGCATTAGTGTAGGGTTTCTATTATCAAATTTTATTTTTACAGCTTTGCTGATGTTAAGGTTTTTAGTATTTAAAAACAGGTCTGCTGCACTTTTTATGTCAAAAAATCCCTTGTCTTCCATATCAATAATGTCGAATGGTGGCGTATATTTCGCCGACTTTACTACTTCATGTAGGTCTTGTGGAACCATCGACTTCATAACCCTTTTTCTTTTTTCTATTAGGCCGAAGTCCCTGTCGCAAGGCATATAACTATGGCCACTTATCAAAAAATTATATTCAATGGTATCAAATACCCCGTGTACGACTAAAAAAATCAATACAAAAAGAACCATCTTATTTTTGTTTTGGCCTGCGCAGTTGTCACTCCATAATACTAAATTTCTCTTGTGGGTAACTCCATTATTTAAAGTTCGTAGCAAACATGATGCTACTTCGTTACCCCCACGACCAGCCATGCCTTCATGCCACATGCACATGTAACCATGATTAGTATCTGCAATATGAATTCCCAAATTATAGCATGATAACTGACTTAAGTAGAACATGTCGCTGTGAGTTAAGGTGGGAACGAACATGACCTGTTGCATATCAAATGAAATACAACATTTCTGGCTATCAGGTTGTTGAGAATCAACAGTTTCTTTTTTCATATATTGCAAACTTCGCTCTACCTTTCTGTGGTGAAGTTCAAGTTGAATCTTCGCATTATTGGACTTCTTCGGGCCAATTTTGGCTGCACAGTTAAGTTTGTCACACGTATGGCATGTGTCGACACGAGGGCGATGAAAACTTAACTTGGGGAAATCTTCCTTAAACACCTTAACATACAACTTGTAAGTCATTGGCAAATTTGGGTACTTTGCCTTAAACGCTTTATACAGTCGGTGGTGATTTAAATCTGGACTAATATATTGTTTGACAGATTTAGCTCTGGAATAATGCGATTCATCTCTTGGAATAGATAGAATATGTTGGCGAACTCGTTGGCGGTCTTCAATACCAAATTTTGAAATCTTATGGTTAGTGCGCAAATCCTTATAAGTAGTTTCCCCGAGCTTTTTTTTCTGAACAATAACAGCTAGTCTTTTTCGGCTAACATCGAAAGTATCTATAAACGTGGATCGACAAACGCGAATAATATTGCCCTCACCATCTGGTAATGTATAGAAAACCGAAGTTTGACGATGACTGTTTGCAGGATCTTGATATTTTCCATTTCTTCGCCTTTTTATTCCCGATATGGATATTAAACCCATTAAATATGTACCTTGAACTTGAGAACTTTCACTATAAAATTTTTGAAAAAGCTGAAGTTTTCGTTCAGCAGTGAGCTTTTTGCAGTCATAATAACATTTGCAGACTCTCTGAAATAAAAATTCAGCTATTAAAATTACATTCAGTAATGAAAGTGGTTTCATAAATCGTTACGTTCTAGTTAATAAAACTATTCGTAATACACTTCAAAATTGTGGTGATTTACTAGTACACCACAATGCTTAAATTTCCCGCCATTTGGCGCCATTTTCGTGCCCGCTGCATTGTAGAAATACATGGGATGGCCTATATTTCCAAGGTTGCTATATTTATGCACCTTAATCACGTACTATATAAAATACATACATACTGGATCAAGTATATAAAATACTATAATAGGTGTGTATGTTTAGTATAAATTTTTTGCTGAATTGCTTGCCATAAACAATAATTTAGAGGTTAATATAAACCCACCTGAGGCTGCGGTTCCTTTTTGGCGGGAACTTCTTTCTTTTGACGATTGATATAAGATTGTCCTGCCACTTTTTTCATTGCTTGAACAGCTCTGAACCTTCCACTCTCTTTTCCCATTTTGACAACTATACACAAAACTCCAATTTTACACTTAGTAACGGCCGATAAAAGTATAACAAGTGACACCCGTGACTCTGTTGAAGTAAAGGCACTTACTACCTTTGTATGGAAAATAGGCCTGCAACATACACACAGCTCCATCTGTGATATTTAATTTCAACCTTTGTGTAACGAGTGGCACTTAGCACTTTTGTTAGGACATGCGGCATGGTACATGGAACCTTTCTAAAGCAAAAACTAAAATTTGTAAAATTTGGCACTTAGCCCCTTTGGTACTTCCACTCTTCAATTATTTAACAACGCTAAACAATTGCTAAAAATCCAGGCCGCTCATTGGTCAAATGAACTTTAACAATCAATTAATTTTTAACGCGAAGTTAGTTAATCAGAGAACTCTAACATCGCGATTACCTTTATAAGACACACATCAGGGTTAACAACGAATTAAATTTAACAATCAATTAACTAATCCGTTGTTAAATTGAGCTTTATAAGACCGACTGTCAAAGTAATATTACAATAGTTTCAAATGACTTACTTTACATCAAACATATGGAAAACCAATTTTTCAACCTAATTTCGAGAACACGATGTTTTTACGTCAGCAGTGGGCTAGATGGCATCAAAATTCGACCAAAACTAGACACGCGTATAATAAAATTGAAAAGTGATTCTTACAGCCGCTCTTATAAAGCATTTAACGTGGCGATTAAATATTTAACAAGAGATTAAATAAGTTAACGTGGCGTTTGGGTACTATAATAGCAATGTTAAATTAAAATTTAATTCTGGATTAAGTTCTTTGTTAACTCAGTAACGACAGAGTTAACGTAGGTTTGAGTCTTATTAAACTCATGTTAGCTTAACGATCGAATAAATACACTTTAACGTTGAATTAAGTTAACTGCTAGAAATTGACTGATTAACTTGACAGTTTGTGAATTAATGCTACATAAAATTTAAAATTAAACTATAAAGTTACAAAATATTCATTTTTCCTTAGCAAAAGTGAAGTAAGAAGTACAAAATAAATAGGTATTTTCATTTATTTTACCAAATACATATAACAGTACATATATAATAACAGTATATTTTAGCAAAATGTGGGACTCGTCAGATCTATCTTCAGAAGATGAGTATCTCGATGACTATGTACCTGAAAATAGGGTTCGTGTTCGAAGACCTAGAATTTTTCGAAATCGTAATAATCCAATGGATATATATAACGAAATGGAATTTAAAATGAGATATCGTTTCTCAAAAAACTCCGTTATGTTTCTGCTCGAAAAATTTGGGAGACACATAGAGCAAACAAAACGAAACAAAGCTATACCAGCTGTTCTGCAAATTTGCATTACATTGCGGTTTTTTACGTAACTGGAGCATTTCAACAGCTGGTAGGAGATCATACTATGATATCGAAACAATCCGTGAGCACAATCATTAGAAGGGTAACACATTATATTGCTCTACTAAAACAAGAATATATAAATATGCCATCAATACCACAAGAATTGAACAAAATGAAAACCATTTTTTACGAAATTCGTGGATTTCCTGATGTGATTGGTGCGATCGACTGCACACATGTGAAAATTTAATCACCAGGTGGACCAAATTCAGAAACAGGAAGGGCTATTTTTCTATCAACTGTCAAGCTGTTTGTGATGCTAGTTTGAGAGTATTACATATCACTGCTAGACATCAAGGCTCGGTCCATGACAGTACAATATTTAATGATGGGCCGCCCAGAACTCATTTTGAGAATGGTGACTATGGCACTTCATATTTACTAGGTGACGATGGGTATCCTTGTAAGAATTATCTTCTGACACCAATTTTGAATCCTCAAAATGCATCCGAACAGGCCTATAATCGGTCTCACATTGCAACAAGGAACCCCATTGAAAGATGTTTCGGAAATATTAAACGCAGATTTCCATGTCTGGCACTGGGATTGCGACTAAAGATGTCCACAAATCTTGCAGTAATAGTTGCTTGTTTCACACTCCATAATATTGCACTACAGTTGAAATATGAAAATCCTCCTGTAGACCTGAATGTGGTTAATCCAGAAGCATTAAATGAGGTGCCGGTTCTAGAAAATAACATCAGACCAAATATTGCTGCTACAAATGCACTACTGGCTACAGTTTTTGCAAGATAAATGCCCCGATTAATGTTAGAAAACAAACAACAAACATTACATTTTTCTGAAATCGTCTGTATTTTTTATCTATTGCTGAAAGTTTTTGGATCAGGAAAGTAAACTTTCTTTGACTCAATACAGTAAAATCAAGACTACTATGATAATATATTGTATGGTACAAGTGAATACAGAGATATTTTATTCATAAGGGGAACATTTTTACTCACCGAGTTCTGCCTGATGAGCTAATTTCCCGAATGGATAAAATCTCTTTATTCACTTGTGGCATATATATTTTTTCCAATACCTGCATTTAATTATATAAATAAATTTTAAAAAATAATAATTTTTTTCGTTGGCCACTTGTTAATTTCAATATTAATGAATTATTTTTCCTAAAAAAAGAATGGATTAATAGATGTCATTAATACACTATTTTTGATTAATACACTCTTTTTCATTTTGCATGAAGGTTAGTTGTATTAATCAAATTTTTCACCACAAAAAAGATTTTGTAGTCAACAAAAAAATTTTGTAATTAACTCGTTCGTTAATGGGCGATTAATAATCTCAACTATTAAAGGCACTCACTCGCTATCGCTCATTGGTGCTTTAAACAGTTTCGATTATTAATCGCCTTCATTAACACACTTGGTGGTTAAATAACTATAAATAAGTAATCATATCTGGTTGTGTACTAGTTACCAAGATACACATATGTATTTTGTAAGTTGGTATGGATGATATACGATTTTATTCGCTATTGAATAAAGTACCATTTTATCCACCCTTATCCTTTAAATGTTACTTTACCATGGAGATTCTAATAGATAAACCACAACTTTACATCTAGGTATTGGAAAAGTAACTATTTTACAGGAAAAAAGGTACAAAAATATGACAAAATTTTATGTCATTTTTGACAGAAATCAAATTATTAACATTAATGTGACTATTCATGGAATTAACAGAAACGGAACATATCTGATTTTATTTCATTTTTTTTGTCAATATTAGCCATAAAAAATCGTCTTTCTTCAATTTGATCATACGATTTCAGTAAAAGTAATATAAGTAGAATAAACATCAAAAACTCAAACTTAATCTGTATTTATTTTTGTTTTAAATTAATTTGACTTTCTAATAAATGTATTTCTAATTTTTTTTTTCTGCAGCTCATGTAGCTCTTTCTTCATATTCATTTCCTCCTCGTGTTGTTCCCTTTTGATTGCATGTTCAACACAAACTAGTTCTATCTTTTTTCGATAATATTCGGTTCTGAGCTCTTCAGAACTCCGTTGTATTGAACATACAGTCAATCCAACGGGAATGGATGAAGGAAGGGGATCTTGTACAGATGGACTTGGCGATGAATCGGAGGGGATTCGTGGTGAAAAACATATTCATTGGCATCACCTAACAGATAGAAATTATTAATTTCTTTATAATAATCAGTATAAAGGACCTCTGCATTGTATCAATATTATTTATGTAAATAACATTCGACAATTTTTTTCACAAAATTTTTCATTTTGAAACCTATTGTCATTTTTTCATAATACAATCGTAATAATTTCGTTTCTTTGACATGTTATAGGTAATTTAAAGTAGCAAGGTTTCATACCATAATATAGGGTAGCATCGTCATACGCGTTGGTTAGGGGTTCAGTCTCATTCTCAAGGAATGCAACGAGCTGTGCCCCAGTTGCTCCTAATTGTCATTTGTAGCCTCCACCTCCAGTTTTATACAAATCCTTCTGTAAATGCAAAGAAAAAAATTAATTAAGAGGTAGGTACATTTGATTGTACACTTCTGTGCAATAAAATTAAGCACACACGGCTTTGTTGTATTTATTAATAGCGTTTTATTTTTGTAAGGACTTAGTTTTGGTGTGTACATTTCTATCATGAGAAAATCAGGAATTTATTTTTAGAAGAGTGCATATTCCATTAATTAGTGTTTCACATGTGGGAGTCCTGATATATAGAGTGTATTGACAAAAAAGCTATACGTGGTGATATTCTTCATAGAATATAAATGAAAACTCTTATTACTAAAATGTTGGATTGGTCAATATAAGCTCTGATTGTAGATAAAAAGACATTTTTTATTCAGGTAAAGTGCCTTTTGTGTTGTAAATACGTTAAAATGTCGTTAAGAAAAATTGTTCAGAATGTACTATTATGGCCCTATGACAAATGTCAGAAATATTGAATGACTTATGTTTATAAGAAACGTACTTCATAGAATACACACGGTTTCATAAAAGTAAGCCATTATTTCTGAAATTTTGCATGGAATCATAATTTTACATTCGAAACACCTTTCCTTAATAATATTTTGATGTATTTAGAAGAGAAAAGGTACTTTTCCTGATCAAAAAAATTACAACTGCTCGAACTCCATGAAGACCAATACAGAAAATCTTAAAACAAAAGGGTTCTATTATTTTGAGGTGTCACAATCTGTAGATATGGATTATTTCCTAATTAATTTCATGTAGAGAAGAGGATATGATCACGATTGTAAAATGCTATTACTACCACAGGCTATAACCAGTGATAACATATACCCTAACGTTTTTATTTACACCTAGGTACTTACTTTCTTTTCTGTGGCTTCTTTTGTAGCTTCCTTTCCCAATTCCTGAAAAATTTGCATAATCTGTGGACCCTGAAAATGAAACATTTAGGTAATATGTATGTAAACATGTATTTTGACAAAAATGTAAACAAATTCCACAGTAATAATTCAGGTAAACAATTTGTAATTGTTTAACATTTTAATAACTGTTTCAATGATTTTTTATTTGTAAGTGTGGTCGTTATCAGCTGTATACAACTGAAACTAAGGGTAAGGCCATAATCGCGGCGATCGTGTTGCAATTATGTGAATGAATCTAGGAAAAAAGTGCCGAGGTAAAAAGTGCCGCGGAAATAAGTGCCTGTAAAAAAGTGCCGGCGGAAGAAAGTGCCGCGGAAAAAAATGCCGGCGGATAAAAGTGCCGCGGATAAAAGTGCCGCGGAAAAAAATGCCGGCGGAAAAAATGCTGCGAAAGAAAATTCGAATGATTCAAGCGCCTAAATACACTTTTGTTCTAAAATAATTACGCAAGAAATAAAATTAAAATGTAATATTAAGAATTTATGTTTATTAATAGTTATTAACTGGTAAATACACTACAAGCTTATTATAAATAGTCACAAAAAAACTAAAGTTAAAACTAATATTTTATAATTAACCCTAAGTTATTCATACACTTGGAATCTAATAGTATGTCCTATGGCACGTAAAAAAGTTTCATTATTGTGTTCACCATTTTCATGTTTAATGCACAAGTTTTTTAAACGTTGTTGCATTTTTTCGAACTCTTTCCTTTTTTTCTTTTTTGAATGCACTCCATTTTGGTGTTGCAACAGTTTTGTTTCATCTGTTGCAACTTCTTGTCGCATTTTTTCAATTAGTGTCCAAATACTTGGATGTTTATGTCCTACGAGATTCGAGAATCTATGGTTCCAACCTTCTGTTTGATTATTGGTCCGGTCTTGATCGTTTATGGTGGCCTCTCGCACGTTCCATAGGGTTGGCGGAAACATAGGTGGAATATTTCGTAGTCTCAGCATGTCCTCTGCATTGCCCCCAACTCGCCGAAATGTACCTGACACGTACGTGGAGTCAAAGTAATCAACGAAATCATCTAATTGTGGTGGTATTAGCGTTTTCAGTAAATTCATGCCATTGGGGACTTCGGCAATAGGGAGGAAGGCCAAACCATCCAACATGCCGCAAAACAAATTCACGTCCTCGTTTTCCCTGTACAGAACTTCAAGTCCCAACTGTTGGATTTTCCTGTGTGTGCTTTGGGTTAAGTGGTAGAAACAACCTTTGATGTTTACATGTTCCCCGATGACCGCTTTGATAGCCTCCATGACAGCTCGTTCAAAATCTACATGCACGACAAGAGGGTCTGGGTACAGATCCTGCTCTACGCACTTTGTCATAATGCATCTCAGCATTTCTTCATATGTTCCCTGCGTTTTTCTTTGAAGAAGGCAATAAGCGGCCGTGATAAAAATGCCATTGACTCGTACACGTATTACATATAACTGTGTAAAAAGTGGTGGCGCAAGACCAAAATTCCCGTCCATATACCACTCCATGGATTCACTTAGGTGCTTGAGTGAGGTGACTGTTGCAAATACAATCACCCTTTCTTCTGCTTCTGGGCCATTGTCACTTAGCAAAAAACGATGAAGGGCTTCCCCAATTGTGGTCCAATCTCCTGCAATAAATTATAGAAGTTAGCATATGCACAGTTGTAAAAATTGAACATTTTAAAATAGTAATGTAAATAGAATGTTTTTGGAATATGAATAGAAGTATGCCTGCTGTTTTTAGAAATCTAATCTACATACCTTCAATTTTAAGGTCTCTCAATGAATTCACCTGTAGCGGAGCCCCTTTTGACTTGTGGTTTCTCAGGGTCCTTTTCATCGTATCCTCTAAAGGCATTCTTGCACGAACGGTGTCGTCGATGTTCTGAACAGCTTCGGCATATAGCTGTAAAGGTTTAGCCAGAGTGTCCTTTGCTCTAGTTTTCATGTCTTGTACGACTTTTGTCACCTCTACAGCCTTACTATCTGTTGCATGATTATGGTCCTTTATTTTAATAGGATCAGACTTGGCTAGGGTTGTTTTTAAAGCACCTTTGCACTGAAATGGTAAAATAATGAATAAGATTAAAGACCAAGAAAGTTTTTCAGTAAAATAGAACGAAACAGTTGAAAAGAATCGACAAATCTAAAAATAAGTGAAATGATCACTTTTTATGATAAATTTGTCGAATTATACAGTATGTCCCCGGATTGGGTCACAAAGAGGGGAAAAAGGTTTATTTTTGACTTCATCACTCTTTATAAAAAACCCTGCTTGTTCTCAAATTAAAAATGCACTTCTCCAAATTTAAATAACCCCTTCCGTATACGGGGCAGGTTCGAAAATATGAAAATGGCTCAAGAATAAAGCGCCCTTATTATTCGAAATATACAATAATGTTATTTGAAAATTTGCTTAGAATTAAAAGTAGGTGTCACATACAGTGTGTCCAAGATAAGGAGGGCCAGTATGGGGATCTCGGTAATGGTAAGAGATACAAATTTGGTTAAATGAGAAGAAAGTTGCTCAATTAAAGGACTAAAAAAATGACGTCTAGAAATCCTTGATATGATTTTTCGTTTTTGAATTATCTCAAAAAACCGAATTTTTGGATTTTCTTTTTAATTTTTCTCTGGCGTTAATATTAAAGTTAGAGCGAAACTGATTAAACTTCTTTATAGCAACTTTTAGTGGACTTAATGATTACGTTATCAATTTTTTTATACGACGTTTCGTCTTCGAGAAACCATTATCAACTTCATTTTTTTAAATACGGTCCTGGATTTTTGATGCAAAATTTGCAAAGCCCTTGTTACTCTAAATTCAACAATGTACCACGTATTATGGTTTAATTACGTTTCGAGCTTTTTTCTGATCATCATCAGAAAATTTTATAGATACGGACCTGCATTTCTCATAATTTTGTAAAAGTAAGTTCATACAGTAAGTTAGGCCTTTTTACATGCCGTTAAAATATTAAAATGCACATCATAATGTCATAATTCTGATACATTAATTTAATAACCAACCAATAACTATTAACAATAAACAAAATAAATGAACAAAAGATATACAGAAAGAATAACAAAACGAACATCAAAACCATTTAATAGTTATTAAATTTACAGAAGGTATTCAAAAAGGTTGCCATCATTCTCTATGCATAAATAACATCTAACTGTAGAATCTAAAACATTATTCGGCAATACTGGCGTTATATTTTGAAAGGCTTCAAGAACCAATCTTCTAAGTACTTCTTCTATTTCAAAACGTTAAATACCTATTACATTGTTTCTTGTTTCAAGGCTCGTTTTCTCATTCTTTCTGCCTATCTTTTGTTCATTTATTTGTTGTTTATTGTTAATAGTTATTGGTTGCTTATTAAATTAATGTATCAGAATTATGACATTATGATGTGCATTTTAATATTTTAACGGCATGTAAAAAGGCCTAACTTACTGTATGAACTTATTTTTACAAAATTATGAGAAATGCAGGTCCGTATCTAAAAAAAATTCTGATGATGATCAGAAAAAAGCTCGAAACGTAATTAAACCATAATATGTGGTACATTTGTTGAATTTAGAGTAACAAGGGCTTTGAAAATTCGGCATCAAAAATCCAGGACCGTATTTAAAAAAATGAAGTTGATGATGGTTTCTCGAAGACGAAACGTCGGATAAAAACATTGATAACGTAATCATTAAGTTCACTAAAAGTTGCTATAAAGAAGTTTAATCAGTTTTGCTCTAACTTTAATATTAACGCCAGAAAAAAATAAAAAATAAAATCCAAAAATTCGGTTTTTTTGAGATAACTCAAAAACGAAAAATCATATCAAAGATTTCTAGACGTCATTTTTTTAGTCCTTTAATTGCGCAACTTTCTTCCCATTTAACCAAATTTGTATCTCTTACCATTACCGAGATCCCCATACTGGCCCTCCTTATCTTGGACACACTGTATAAAGTCACAGCCACCTTCTCTAAAAAACAATTTTTACTGGTTTTTCTTATTCTTCTACTACCCTGCGAATTACCAAATGCGATACTTCAAAGTTAATTTATTGACGGATACGAGTGTATTGTCGAATTTGAGTTTCGATCACTTAACCTGAAATTTGTGTGGCTCGAAATTGATGCTAAAAATCTCATATTTCTGTCAACAAAGACACAAGTATCTTAAAAAAATTAATAATACGCGATCCAAACATCAATAGCAATTCAAAGCAATTATAATTTTTAATAGAATTGTTATAACAAATATTTCCAAATTTTTACAAGTGCATTTGTAGTTTGAGGACAAGCAGGGTTTTTTTATAAAGAGTGATTTTTTTTAGAAGTCAAAAATAAACTGTTTTTCCCTCATTGTAACCCTATCCGGGGACATACTGTATAACAATTTTGTATTTTATAATATATTTCGTCATTTGTTACTTACCTTAAGCGTATTAGCTTTGAAGCATCGCCAACGAATAAACTGTTTGCACTCACGGTGGAACACATACATATATCCACCATGACATACTTTTTCTCCACCTTTGTTAGATCGAATTATTTCCATGTTTAAGACGCGAGCAAACGTAAGAAAATGATAATTCGAAAATATTCAGTCGCTTTATAAAGGCAAATTTTAGGAATCTTAAGAAACTATTTAGAAAATAGTTTCTTAAGGCAATTAAGGTAATCACAACAGACATTATACAACAAATACTAATTAAAAATTCATCAAATTTAAGATTGCAAATTTCTTGAAAATAAGAAGACTTTCAGGAATGTCATTAGCAGATTAGCAAAATACCTCCATTAGAACACAGGAATAATATCGTAATGAAACCTTTAAAGATTTGTTGGCGCTAATTGCACTTAAGATGGTAGACATAATCCACATGCACTTTAGATAAAAATCTTCAAATTGAAATATGTCTACGTATTATCTATAAATCTGCATTCCTGTCGATTTGGGAACAGGTAAACACAATACATAATACTGCAATGCAGAGATTTTAAAAAATAAAAGGGTAACTTCCAATTTTATTTTAAATTTTGTAAACCTTCTTCGTCCGGTTATGACTTTATTATTATTTTCCCCCATCGGCATTTTTTTCCGCGGCACTTTTATCCGCGGCACTTTTATCCGCCGGCACTTTTTTCCGCGGCACTTTCTTCCGCCGGCACTTTTTTCCAGGCACTTTTTTCCGCGGCACTTTTTTCAGCGGCACTTTTTTCCGCGGCACTTTTTTCCGCCACCCATGTGAATATAGGTGGCCACGTTTGCGACCCGCGACAGAGACCATGATACTACTACTACTAAGATAAACCCACGCGCATGGGATAAGCCCATCTCTCTCGCACGCCTGACGTCACTCTGTGACAAATTTCCACAGCAGCAGGCAGTTTGATACGGCGGTTAAAGGTTTAGGTTCGGTGTTTAATGTGTTATTCGTTTTGTTTACAGATATATGTGCGTGAAATTTAATAAATTATAATTAAAACATTGCATTAAACATTTATTACAATGGTGTACTGTGCAGTGATGGGTTGTTTAAGCAACAACAACAAAAAGAGCAAGAAAGTTTCGGATTGCCGTTTCTTTAGTTTTCCAAGGGACAAACATGTTTGTGAACAATGGATTCTAAAGTGTTACCAGCAACACAAATTTAATGTGAAAACATCAAGAACACTAACACTTTGTTGCCATTTCAGCGCGGTATAATTATTAGTATTAGGTCTTTGAAACAACTTTTTATTGATATGAAAGGGGATTTTAATATAAAATATTTATTAACATATTTAAATCAGGATCCGCTGGAAGGACTTTTTTCCATTATACGAGCAATTGGAGGTTTATATGATCACCCAACTGCTTTACAATTTAAATATAGGTTAAGAAATTATGATGATATCATTTCAGAATCGGCAAACATTGCTAAAATAGAGGACACTCCAAATATTGCTATTGCAAGCATAAGCGGTGTTTTGAACCTTAATACATACGAAAACGATGTCGATGATTCTGAAGTTGTTACTGGAGACATTTTTGGGGCCTTAAATTTATCTAATGGTAATGAGCATGCAGATCAAAATCATTCTGCTGATGTTCAGGAAAATGTTATCAAACAGCATGTTCAAGATCTGGAATGGGATGGTTTAGAAAATTTGGCTGGGTTCATTGCTTTTAAGTTACAGAAAAAAGAAATACTTGGTTATATTCCAGACAGTAATAAAATGTCGTCTTCCTGGGTAAACCATCTTTCTGAAGGCGGTCTACTAAAACCAAACTTAGATTTTCTAACTAAATGTAATGAACTCGACCACATTTTTAACAATTTTAATGGGGAGACATTAAAATTGAGCAAAAATTATTTAAAAGTTCTAATGGATTTAGCGGAATCGATCAATTTAAGTACAGATGCCAAGCATCTTTTCTTTTGATGCAAAATGTATTTTAAAATTAGAATATTGAATAGAGATATTAAAGAAAAATCCAAAGTGAGGAAGAGAAAAATTACAAAAATTGTAAAATAAGTCGTAATAAAACTTGGTTCTCTTGTGTAAATGTGTAAATTTTGTAAATAACATGTAAATAATATGTAAATAAATAATGTGTACTTAATAAATTAAACAAAATTGTTTATCACTACAAATTTTTTACACCTACCCATAAAAATCCGAAAAAATAGTTAATAATATATACCGGGTGTCCGTTCTCAAACTCGAACATAGGAATCTAACATTGCATAGAACGATTTTGCTGACTTCTACTCGCCAATTCAACTTACAGGAAAGATAATGGTCTCAATAGAAAGATAAAATTGTTGCACATCAAATAATACTAGTAATAATAATATTTACTGATATAGTATAGAAATAATGGAAAAATACCTAAAAATCAAATGCACAATGTTCATTGCCTATGTTTGACTTTGAGAGTGGACACCCAGTATACATATGCTCGTATATATCACTCATATTTTTATACAGAGGTATTCCTTTAAAATTAACAATATTTATTTAAATTTTAAAAAACATAAGTCCGTTTTTTTGCGCTAGGGATTAAAGTAATAATTTTTGATAATGAATAAGCCTTAAACTTTTCACTCTTCATATGTTGTTATCTTCCTTTTCATATGTTGTTATCTTCCTTTACTTTTAAATTTACATACTCTAGTATTCAAAATCGTTTATTGTTCGTTTTTTACAAAAAAAAAACTTTATACAATGCTAAACTTTGAAGATAATTTATTATATCCAGCACCTACCTACTTTATTTAAGGGCTTATTCTATTATGGACCATAAATCCTACATTAAATTATAAAAGAAATATCTCTTATACTATTCTAATATTGAATAAAATGTAATATATCAATATTATAATAAAATATGCTACTAAACAGTAAACATTAATAAAAACCGCTTTAAAGCAATGCATTTCCATACCGTCAAGCAGCATTTTTGTCACAGAGTGACGTCATGCGCAACGTAGTACGAAATTCGATAGCCGCGTGGGTTTATCTTAGTAGTAGTAGTATGATGGACAGAGACTAATGTTGAAAACGCTCTGAAGAGCGTTTTTCCAGCGTCACGACAGATTGTTTCTAATGCATATTATAATATGGCCCGGACAGAAAATTTTATGTCTGTGACATGGTCGCAGCGACTAAAACGCAAGCATGGCCGGCCTTGCCTTAGTCACTAAATAACATGAATAATGAGGTTTTCCCAATCTATATTTAACTTAACAGAGTCCAAAATGTTCAACGGTACTAAGTTACTTATGCCAACATTAAGTTCTGATAAAGTAATGATAAGTAACTAGATAGTTGAAATAACACCACAAAAATTCCATAGGGGTGCAAATTTTTAAAAGTAATTTCTCTTTTAGGTTTCTTATTAACGACATACATTTATATATAGGTAATTTTTGCGATTAAATTTGATTACCTCGGAGTTTTATCCTCCACCTCCTGTTGATGGTCAACCTCAGCAGATTTTAACTTTTTCGAGTAACTGCTTTGCCAAAAAAACGCAGAAAACGCCATTAAAATGGAGAACTATGAAACAAATTTAAAAATTCTAACAAAATGCTCCTATTAGCTTCACAAACATTATAGTGAAAATGGCCTACTATTCGTAAATATACAACAAAAGTTCAGAACTACACTGCTTTGTTAATGTTTCTCCATGTGAATACTATTTTTCATGTAGTAAGTAGTAATTACAGTATGCAGAGAAGATGCATAGCTTTTATACTTTACCAATCATTGTAAGCTTCAGAAACGCAAATGAAATTGGTTTTGTAAGTGAGTTATGGGAAACAAATTTGAGGTTTTGAAAATTTGGAACACTTATCACAGAATAAATACAGGTATTTATTCTGTGCTATTTATAATATATGAATTATTTTGTCAGTGCTAAACGGAGCAAGAAAGAGAAACATGAACGACTTGTTTATCTATTTACGTCTTATCTCGACAATTGTAATACAATTTTTCTCGCTTAAAATTAGTGTAGGCAGTACGCAGCTGCGAACAACTTCGCGGGTCTGCGTTCCCCGAACAAAATTCTTTCGAAATTTGTTCCCAGGTCTCCGTTTTTTGCTTTATAGAAACTTTATTCGTCTCTATGTATGATGTGCGCATACCATTATTTTTTATATTTTAAAGCGTAAATATGGAGCAAAACTTTTTAATAAGCAATATTAACCGCCTTGCACAATTATTTAACAACGCTAAACAATTGCTAAAAATCCAGGCCGCTCATTGGTCAAATGAACTTTAACAATCAATTAATTTTTAACGCGAAGTTAGTTAATCAGAGAACTCGAACATCGCGATTACCTTTGTAAGACACACATCAGGGTTAACAACGAATTAAATTTAACAATCAATTAACTAATCCGTTGTTAAATTAAGCTTTGTAAGACCGACTGTTAATGTTTTTAACTCGCTGATTTCGAATCTTGATTCAAAAGTTTGAAAAACCAAATGGCGGACCGAAAGTGATTTTTTAAACTGCTTATAAGCAACTTATTCCATTAGAAAGCAGTATTTAATAATGAGTTCAAACCAACTTTTACTACTAAATAAAATAATTTCGAAAAAAACAAAATGGTTAACCGGAAGTGATTTTTTACACTGCTCACAAGCAATTTATTCCATTAGAAAATGGTATAGTTCCAAACAATTTTCATTACTAAATAAGTTATTTACTTATTACACATTTATTAGTACGAATAAGAATGTGAAAGACATAATACATAATTAGTCAGAATTTGCATCGTCTTCATCAGTGGATTCTGAATTGTCAGTAGAACATTCCAAAGAAATATGATTACAAAGCAAAAGTTGCAAGGCTTCTGACGATAAACGTTTTCCTTTTTTTGAATATTTTTGCCCATGCTTGATATGTATGGATCTAAAAGTCAAGAGTAGTCGATTGAAAACGTCTTGCATGGTCGCTGTTCTTATTTTAGAGTTCTACCAGGAGTAATTGAAGTTGATGGTTTTTCAACACGTTTGCTACCATTCTGGAAAAATGACAATTTTGACCTACAACTCAATTTTTTTGAAAATTACTGAAATTATACTTACTAAAATAGTTATTTGAGTCTTCAACCAAGTCTAATTTTTTTTAAATGTCTGGTTCGTTTGATGTGCTTCTTGCCATTTGCTTTTGATTTTTTTAGCAATTTTTTCAATTACTGTTTGACGTTATTGGAAACCAAGAAAGACAAAGATAATGTTTCAGAGATTTCCTGCTCCAAAATCTCAAGTTGCGCATTCAAATGCAACAAATTCAACAATAAATAAATATACATATTAATATTATAAATATATATGTATTCCCGGGGACTGCAAGAGAAAAAAGAAAAATGTAAAATTACAATAACTCATGTCGGTAATTTTTTACCAATAACTTTAATGCAAATTTACTTACGGTAAATAATAAACCCTTTTTGGTTATTTAATTGTAAATTTCCAGTTCATGTTCCTGGGCGTATTGTATTGCATTGTAATACCTGCCCGGGACTGAGCGCGTAGAAAGACATACCGAGCGTGACATGACTTTCTACTTTTGATTACCAAAGTCCGATAGGCAGCATTCGGCAGAAAATTTTCAATGATTTTACATTTTTACATTTTTGATATTCTACAATCAAAAGAAGCGTAGGATCTCGCACAACTATTTTTATACTTTTTTTGGAAATGTTACTGATGAGTCTCGGATGACCCCCCCTAGTAACCAGGTAGTGGGAAATGTTACTGATGTGTCTCGGATGACCCCCCTAGTAACCAAGTACTGGGAAATGTTACGGATGAGTCTCGGATGACCCCCCTAGTAACCAGGTGCTGGGATGACTGGTAGGAGTCCCCTAGAAAAGTTCAGAGACCCTCCTGAGTGAAACTAGGCTAGGAGAGGGAATTAGGAAAATACTAGTAAATATTCTCGAAGAGCCCGGAGGCTCTCCTGAACGGAATCAGGTCTCGAAAAAGTTCGGGAAAATTTTCTCTGTAATGGCTTCAGTTTCTGTTTACATAGCCCTGGGCTGGCGTAATCCTCGGCTCGGGCCGGTTTGTGAGAGTAGGGGATTCTTGCTTCCATGCGCGGAGGTGAACCTGCGACTGTTCGCGACGACGTCGTTTATCGCCGCCCGCGCGGACTAAAGATGTAACGCTCCGATTCCTAACGTGAAATACGGCGCCATGGGGAAACGCGCGAATTAATTTAGAATTCTACAATCGCGCTGGGCGAAACGTTACAGTGTGACAGCAGGAACGCATTGAGTTGTGGTTAAGCTAAACACAGATGGCACTTTCTGTCGTAAAAATAATGCGAGGTATCGTTTTGCCCGCAGGGATCATTTTGGGCCATGCTCCCCTAATATTTTCCAATTGCGGTGTTGCCAAGCAGAAAATAAACTAATGCGTACTCTTACGGAACGCGTACTCTTAGGCGATCCTACCCTACTGGTTTTTTTAATATCCACGTCAGTGACACAAAAACAATAAAAAGACAACTGCTGTGCATAAAATGCATCTTGAATGGGCACTTTCTGTAAGACTTGAACCCGTTGAAGGTCAAAACAGTACGAAACACTCTGTACCAGCTTCTCCTTCATTGGGTTGAAAAATTGTTTGGCCCGTACTTTATGTACATGTAGAGAAGTTTTTAATTTTTGTATTTCATGTTTGTCTTTGGAAACACTAATAGAAGTTTGGGTCCTAACACAAAAGCCACATAAGTTGGTGGCAGGGCTCCCAAACACAATATTAAAATTATTAAAAGATTCTACTAAAGTACTTGTAATTTACTTTCAAATTTTCAACTGCACCCTGGTTGTACAGATTCCATAAAACATTAATATTATTTTCAGAGGATAGATAAATGCGGCGAGATTTAGCACGCTCTTAATGACTTTCTTGTCCTTTCAAGCTGGCTATACATTTTTGTCACAGCTTTACATTCTTAGAAGACCGTTTGTCTCCTCCACGCTTCTCAATAATACAACTTCCAGATTGCATTTTTCGAGCAATAGTATTTACGCGTCTCTGACTGACAATAATTATTGCTAAGAATAATTTCTGGCAAATGTAAATGTTTTTCCAAGATAAAATAAAATCGTTTAATTTAAAAAATTCTTTTATTTATTTCGACCTCTGCAGGGTGAATACGACGAATCGCTCTTTCCATATGAATTCTAGCACGAGCAATATTTTTTGTTTGTATTACCTGCGAAGGAGTAAATTGTGAAAAATGGTGGAATGTTTAAAGATACACCTGCTAGTAAAATGTCCCCAATGAGAAATCCCTTATCTGCAATGATAAAATCTCCTGGTTCAAAAATAATAAGCACTCCACAGTTTTGCACAATTTTCTTATCAGAAGTGGAACCAGGATACAACAAACTCAAGTAAGTCACAACTCCATTTGGTGCAACTCCCACAAGACCTTTTAAAGTGTTACGGTGCTTGTAATGGCTATATGTCACTTTTTGCTTTTCAAGTGAACATGGTATTTCAGAAAAAAAATCGGTGCAATCTAATACCATTCTTGTGTTTGGAAAGAAAGAAAAACAATTGGGTAATCATGCTTGATTATCTTTAACAGATGGTACAGACGACATTAAAGTGGAAAATATTACTTCGTGTAACAAATTTAACCAAGTTAAAAAAATATTAGTAACGGTTGCAGTGCTGCAGTTAAATCGCTGAGCTAAATCTTTATGTGGGAGATTCTAGCGCAGCTTATACAACGTTAAAATAATTGATTCATGGCAGAAATACGTTCCACGTTCCAATCTAAATAATAATTTTTATCAATATTTTCCAACAAATTGAAAAGCGATGAAAAATTTCTCTGTTGGGTAGTGCAGTATATAAGACAATTAAATCGTCTTGATTTTCTATATGTGTAAAGCTAAAATATATTTCCAGCATGTTTTCAGCTTCGGTTAATACACTGCTGCTTGTGTCATTCTTTTGGACGATAGTTGAAGTAGATGACCATCTTCAACACTGAGTTCGATTCAGTGTGAACCAGACGAATATTTTCACATGGAGACAATGCTTTTCTATACTGTAAAATATAATGATACTTGTGAATTACATTTGAAATAAATAATACCTTGTATTATTTTTTGCTAAGAGGTGAACTCAATAACAACTTTCGGCTTACATAATGTGCGAACATTGTTGGCCCAGTTTCCTTCATTGCATCTTTAAAGTGGCAGCTACATTTGCGGGAACTATCACTTGGCTCCCTTACTGCTCTCCTAAAAATATAAAATAGACCATAACATAACCTTATTCTTATCTAATTAATTGCATCCACCGTCGTCGCTAATTAGGTGCTTTTGGCAACGAACAACACTTATTACAATACAGAGGCACTGCTGAATGACCAACATCTAACTTGTAACGAAGTATACCTTTAACCGCTACTGATATAAGGCTAACAATTGCACTGAATTTCTCTCTGGCTGATACATCGTTGCAATGCTGGTTGTTTGGATCGCGGTTGTGTAGCTAAGCTATAAATGGCGTCACACTAAATACGTCGAATAACTGCAGGAATAGTTGGATCATAAATACCGCTCTCTTTAAAGCCCTTTATGATTGATTCCAATTTAAGAATTCTCCATGGATTCCCTATTAGATTAGAAATAGTTATTTTCATAACGTGTGTCGAAAGTGGTACATTTTGAGCGAGTGTGTTTTAGAAGAACGAGGCGTAGTGAAGCGAAGCCGAGTGAGGATATTCACAGGAACATCGAAATGGAATTCGAATGAGTTGTGAACACAATTTTTTCTATTTTGCGTTTAGAATAATGCCATTCCAGCACCCGAATGACGTCATTTGAGTGTTAGAATAAGTCGCTATGAAATGACGTCATTCGGGTGCTAGAATAACTCCATCCTAGCACCCAAATGACGTCATATAACCTCAAAATAGAAAACATTTTTATTTTTTAATTTATAAAATGGTATAAAGCCGCGAAATAGAAAAAATAGTATAAAACACTCGTTGCAGAAGGTCCTTCTCACTCATTTGTTCCCAACTCGCCGCTAAGCGGCTCGATTCGGAGTTTCAAATTCGTGCCTTCTGCAACTTGTATTTTAAAATACTATTTCAGACTACAGAAAGAAATACGAATAGGAAAAACTTTATTATTTTTTTTTATTGTAAAAATTAAAGTGCCTCAACTGCCAGGGTTATTGGCACTAATTGAGTTTGGTAACAGCTAGAGTTTCTTATATAAATCTGTACAATATATAAAGTTTAATGTCTTGCGAATTTCGTTGGTATCATGTCCTAGTGTAATACACAAATTTTGATTAATTCCACTGCTAACACGTTCCTTATTGTACACAACACAGTCTTGCAGTATGTGTTTTACGTTGAGAGGAGCAGCGCAATGTTCACACTGAGGAGGCGGTTGCTTCGAAATCAAATAGCCGTGTGTTAGTCTGGTGTGTCCGATTCGGAGTCAGTTGAGACATATTTCTTCTTTACGTTTGTTGATTGCTGAATTTCACGTAGTTTGTTTCCTTCTGCTTCTGTCCATTCATTATTCCATTGTTTCCAAATTTTAGATTTAATTATAAGTTTAAGGTCGGATTGCAGGATTCTTGGATCGTCCAAATATTCTTTGGTGGCAGCCTTTTTTGCATTGTGATCAGCTTTTTCGTTTCCCGGTATTCCTATGTGCGATGGGATCCAAACGAATATGATTTGCTTTTTACTTTTGGAGAGTTGCATGTTCTTTTCCTGAAGATAGATGATTAGGTTGTTCTTAGGATACAGGTGGCTGAGTGATTGAAGTAGGCTGAGTGAATCCGAGAAGATGATGTATTTGTTTTCAACACTATGTTCGATAAAGTGCAAAGCATCCATCACAACGTGTAGTTCTGCGGTATATATCGACGTAGCGTCGCACAATTTCGTAGTATTTATGGTGTTATCACATACGAAAGCACACCCGGTATTGTTGTCTATTTTAGAGGCGTCGGTATAAATGTGACTGTAGGAAGGGTATTTGGAAAGAATTTCTTTTATTAGGGTTTTGTAGAATGTGGGAGACGTTATTTCTTTATTGTTGTGGGACAATTCTAGATGAATTTTAAATGTTGGGATTAGCCAAGGTGGTGTCTTTGAAGGCATATTATAAGATTCAGGAATTGCTATTCCAAGTGCATCCATTAGGTTCTGGGACTGTATATTGAAAGGTGTTTTAATATTTGGATTAATGTCGTATGTATTTTGTAAAGGTGGTTGTGTTACTATTGAATAGTTGATATGCTTGTTATTGCAGAAGATTTTAGATGTGTAATTTAGCAGCAATTGATTACGTCTGTAGGCTGGGGGAAGTTCTTCAGCTTCTATATAGATGCTTGTTAATGGACTGGTTCTATATGCGCCTATTGCTAATCGTAGACCGTTATTATAAACCGCATCGATGAGTTTAAGAATGTGGTGGTTTGCTGAAGCATAAACATGGCTTCCATAATCAATTTTTGGTCGGACAAGTGCTTTAAACATTTGTAGAAGGATTTTCTGGTTTGCTCCCCAATCGTGATGCGAGGCTGTTTTGATTAAATTAATTGATCGTTTGCATTTGTCTTTCAGGTTTATAATGTGCGGGATCCACGTTAACTTGTGATCGAAGATTACTCCTAGATAGTTAATTGTGTTGGTATACTTATTTAGTTTTATGGGAGGGTTGTAAACTTTGTATTTCTTTGTAAAGTGGATGCATTTATTTTTCTCTGGGGAAAATTTGAAACCTACGTTTGATGCCCAGTTTTGTAACTTGTTAATTGACAATTGAATATGATGATTTTAAGTCATTAGTTGTGCAATATATTGCAAGGTCATCTGCATATAAAACTGCTTTTGTGGGGTATTCAATACTTGAGACTATGCTATTAATAGCAATTAGAAATAAACTTACAGTTAAAATAGACCCTTGGGGTATTCCATTGTCTTGGTTATGAGTATCTGAGAGTGTGGTACCAACTCGCACTCGAAACTGTCTGTTTCGCAAGAAGTTCATAATGAAATGGACCATTTCACCTTTCATACCCCATTTTAGTAGTATCTCTATAATTTTATATTTCGATGTGGTATCGTAAGCTCTTTGGATATCGAATAGTACCATAAGAACGTGTTGTTTGTTAATAAACGCATTTTTAATATCGACCTCAAGTTTAGAGATATTATCTATGGTACTGCAATTATGGCGAAAACCACAATTGGATTTGGGTGAGTAGTTGTCGTTCTTCTAGATACGACGTCAATCGTTTGTTGATCATGCGTCCTAGAATTTTGCATAAAACTGAAGTTAATGCTATAGGACGATAACTTGTGGGGTCGGTTTTTGCTTTTCCAGGCTTGAGAATTGGCACTATTACGGCGTGTCTCCATTGATCAGGAAATATGCTATTAGTCCAAATATGGTTATATATGTCGAGAAGTGTTTTTGTCATATTTTCGGGTAAACGTTTTATCATCTGAGGGTGGATATTATCTTCTCCGGGGCTTGTATCCTTTGCGTTGCTGGTAGCGATTTGCAGTTCTTCAAGACTAAATTTTTATTGTATGTTTGTCCATCGTCAGAAGGAATTTGATGGGGTGTTGTTTCTTTTCTCTCTTTTTTTTGTTAGGAATGTTGCATCGTAGTTTTTTGAACTAGATATATCTTCGAATTGTCTGGCTAATGTATTTGCAATGTGGAGCGAGTTCGTAACTGTACCATTTTGTGAGTGGAGAGCTGTTTTTTGAAATTTCGAGGTGGTCCCTTTTAGATTTCGTATTTTGTCCCATACTTTTTTGTTAGATGTTGTAGAGTTTATCGAGTTGATGTATTCGGCCCATGATTTGCGCTTCGATTCTTTGATTATTCTTCGGGCAGCTGCCCTTTTCTTCTTAAATTCCAAGAGATTTTGTTGAGTTTTGTGCCTTCTATATTTGACTTTTCCAACATATCTCTTTACAAATTTATCTTCTCCGAATTAGGCTACAATAAAATCTCCAACCTGTAGAGTTTTGCTATCTATAGTTTCTTTTTCTCCACCTTTATCTGTTGTTTGTGGAACGTTAATTTCTCTATTGTTTTCTTCTTCTGTAAAACTTAACTCACTATTTTCTTCATCCGAAAAATATTGTTTATCCACATCATTGTCTGTTCTGTATTGTTTGTAAAAGAATATTTTCAAATGAATAGCTGCAAGATGGTTTTTCATTCTGGTTATTGTCCATACTTCCAGTACTACTTGGTATTGCTAGCACTTGGCCTTCGGATTGTTCTTTATTATCTTTTTCTGTTTCATCTTCAGGTTTGTCTTGCATATTTGTAGATAATTTCCAGCGTTCTAAAGCTTGAGGATCGTATTATCATCAGAAATTACTGCCCAATTGTAAGGATATATGCCACCTTTTCGGAATCCACTGGCAATGACTTCAGGTTTTAAAAGTTTTCATGTATCTCTCACTGTTACTGCAAAGTCTTTTTTTTTTGGTATTTTCATGCCTGGATGCTTTCTTTGCCATACATAAAGTTTATGGACCCACTGGTCTTTAAAAGATTTAAAAACAGAGAGGTCCAGTGGTTGCAACAAATGACTGTTGTGTGCAGCAACTTTTTCTGTCACATGTGTTGCATGACCATCATATAGCACTAGTAGTGGTCTCTCCTCGCCAAAAGTAGGAATTAAAGTGTTTTGAAAATAATTGCTAAATATATCTGCAGTCATCCACCCTTTTGGACTGGCGGCAAAAGACATTCCTGGATAACTTTCATGAGGCTCTGGAACCCAGCTAGTCCACACATTAATTCCTTTAAATATAATCAATGGTGCTGTATTAGCAGCTGCCACCGAGGTGGTATTATCTTTACCACTACCGGCTGTCGTCCTTGAGCAAGCTTCTCCTTTCGCGCCAACAATTTTTGTTTTAGTTGGATCAGAACAAATACTAGATTCATCTAAGTTCCAAATTTTATTTTGTTTATTTAATAAATTTAATTTACTGAGTGTATCAAAAAGAGGGTTAAAGTATTCATTTATTACAAACGGGTCAGTCATTTTCTTTCTCCTATATTCGACCGCCTGAGGCTTCATTATTGATAGTGCCTGTCTTTTTTTAAAAATTTAGGAACCAGTCCTCTCCTGGTTTATTATTTTTAAAGGGGGTTTTTAAGTTATTTTCTGTTACAAACGTTTCTATGCACGCAAAAACTTCTGTTCTGCTAAGACCGAACCCCCATTTTTCAAGGATCTTTATGTAGTCTGCAAGATTTTGTTCCATTTCAAAAGGGAATTGCAGGTGGTCTTCCACCTGTCTGCCTTTTTGGTCGTCGTCTGCCAGTAATGAAACAATTTAAAGTACTGTATGGTGTAAGTCTTTGCTGCTTGTCGGGTTTGTCATAATTACATGCTTTACTTGCTCCATAGCTACTTTAACGTGTTCTTTAGTGTATCCAGAACCCCGCTTTTGCGTCTTTTGGTAGTTACGCCCCATAATTTCAAAAAATCTGAAATTGAAAGTAATAATTAGTTATCGGGAAAGTGCAATCACATGCAAACATGTTTCCGTTTGCACTTTTCCATTAACTCTGTTTTGGTAGGGAAAGTGCAATCATTCAGTTTTTAAAGCAATACATTTTAAGAAATACGAAACATTTAATTGTAAACATAGTGTGTCAATACTTGTGTAGTTAAAAACTAACTCCAAGTGCGAAACCAGTCCTTCTCAAGACTACGCCTGATAACGGAAGCAGAATTAGCTTCCGAAACGTCGCGATTCAATAATATAAACTGTGGAAATAGGCCGACTAATTCATACACAATGAGACCACAGTTACAAAACACTTTCAGATCAAATACGAAACATGTTTTAAAATACAGAAATATGTAGTGTATTAAACATGGCTAATTTTAAAACTGGTTACTCACCTCAGATTAATATTTTCTCACTTGCAATTAGGTAACACCGGTTTCACTAGACATGCGAGCTGTCAGTACACCTCAAAATGACAAGCCAGGTTTGGTCGGTAAAGTAGAAATATTTTATAAAAATATAATCGCATAGGGGTACCCAAACAATTTGTTTTATGCCAGAAAATACCAAAAGTTTCATATACTTTTGGAACAGCGACCGGTGATTGCATTTACCCCGTTATTGCACTTCCATCTTACCTTAATTAAAAAGAATATTATTAATATTTTTAGAAAATGTGACAACCTTACATTTATCAGCATTTAAACTAAGTCTATTTAAATTACATAATTTAGAGATAGTCTTCAGGTCAGATTGTAGCATGACAGTCAGATGAAGACCCAATTGTAGTGAATACTTTTACATCATCTGCGAACTCATCTGCGAACATCAAAACTTCACAAGATAAATCATCACATAGGTCATTGATAAATAATAGGAACAAAATTGGAGCCTTGAGGCATAGCAGATTTAGCAGAAAAACTAGTACTAGATGTAAACCCATTGTAAACAGCAAACTGAGATCGATGTTCTAAGTTAAGATGCAAGTAGTAAAATTACTGAATCACAGAAGCCCCACAATTTTAGTTTTTTGCGGTTCTAGCTTCCGCTTTTAATCGCTCTTTCGATTGCTCATATTCATGTTTCATTTTATTCAATTTCAACTGATATTGATGTATTTAATCGTTTTTCGACCGCAATAATTCCGATATTTTGGTTTTTAGTTCTTCTTCCCGCAACTTCATCTGAAGTTCACAGATTTCGTGGTCTGTCATTTTTTAATTAACACGAGGTTGAACACATTCTTATATCTATTATGGTAAAAGTTTTTGAGTTTTATGTTATTTATAATTTCTGACGTAAACCATTTGGGATAATTTTGTTTACTACATTTGTTTTTGAAACATGGCACAAAATAATCATAGACACTATACAAAATGCTATAATAGTTTGTTATTTACTATACAAGTGGGATAAGAGCATCATTAATATACGTGTGTGTAAGTTGCAAACGAGTGCCTAGCACGAGTTATATAAGCACACAAGTATATTAATGATGCATTATCACACATGTATTGTACAAAATTTTATCTACAACTGCCCAAAATTGAGAAAAGTGCATTAAGATAAATGCCAGATCTGTCATATTCCAAAATATTGTAGTAGGAAAATGTCATTATGTCATTCATTTGACACTATTCAGTTAGGTCTTGTAGCCATTACACCACTCAGTTAGGTAATGAATCCCATTACATAACTAAGTGGTATAATGAGCTTCATTACCTAACGGAAATAGTGTTAAATGAGTTACTTATCCCACTGGAATAGATAAAAGACATTACTAGCATCATCAGCATTGGCACATTCAGTCAATACCGACCAATCTATTTCAGTTAATGCAGTATATAGTTGTACAAAATTCGCGTTCTTGAAGTTATATTGCTTATTCTTATGAGAGATTGGAAAATTATCGAAAAGATTAAGTCCAGGATTAAATGATATTGCCAATGCTGGATAATATGTATCTTCCTTTACAAGCGGGTTGTATCATGACAAACTTTACATTTTAGATTAGTTGATACAAGATCCAACAATCTGTTATTTGAATTGTAAATACAATTAAATTGATGAAAATTTAATAAATCAGCATACCCTGATAATAAAGAACTTAAATTATTCTTAGTATTTTTATCAACAATATTAGGAATGTTAGTCGTCTAAAATTAATAAATGATCCTTATGTAGATAATTCTGTAGAAAATATTCGCATATTGTTTAAAGATCAGAGATTGAGGGAGTATGTGGAATATAAAAGACGAATACATAGAAACTATAACCCGGATATAAACGAAAGCCAACAATATCAATCAACGGCAAGACTGTTGATTACTGGAATGTATCGAGAACTTCTGATATGATGTCCGCCTTTAGTGCATGTAGTCTTTCTTGCTTCAAATTCACGATCACGTCTGTAAACATTGTACATATTCGCACAAAGAAACTCAGAGGTACTGATATCATCTGATAACCACGTTTTTCCCAGTGTAATAATATCGAATTCACAATCACTCACGTTAGACACAAATTCAAACATTTCCCGACACAAACTAGGAACATTTTGATAATAGGGTAAGGTGGGGCAGGTTGTTACACTTTCAACGTTTTAATGTTTTTTTTACCCAACTCAAGCATCGAATTAAAAAAATAAATCAACCCAAGTGATCAGTAATACTTTTACTTCAACTACACATTTTAATCCGCATTTTATTACAAACATAGATAAGTTATTTATATTCCAAGACACTATTGCAAAATGTATTAATATGCCCCACTGTGGGGAAAGTTATTACACCATGAGGGGTTAGTTCTTACAGTGTATGTTAGACAGAAAATAAATTTTATTTGTAACTAAAAACATATTTAAAGTAGGTATGAAATAATAATTATTCATTGGATATCTCAAAAAAAAACAAAAACATTAATAATCTCAATTTTTTCAAATTTAAATATTCGCGCGCCAATTTCCTGGCTTTCAGGGCACTTTTAGTCATGGCGCATTGTTGTTCAGTCAGTAGTCGAGTGCGGTCAATAGTCCGCTAACCATGCTCGATGTTTAGTAAACCACTGTAAATATGTATCATAGTGTAAATAAGTTTGAATAACAACCTGACAAATTAAGTGTGTGTTTCTGTGAATTTAAAGGCCAACCTGCCAACCCCCTACAATTTATTCAGGTGTGGGTTTAAGAGCGGAAAAGTGTGTACCTACTTATGGGGTAAAGACCGGTTAAAGGACGGAAAAGTGCTTAAGACAGTTATGAGACGTTAAAGGACGAGAATAAGTGTGTTAGGAGCTGCGAAGACGGCGTGGATAAGAAAAATCGAGTTGGAAATGTTGCGCAATCTTGTGAAATAAGAAGCTTATGGGTCCTTTGTGTGGAAAATTAGTCTAAACTAGAGTACTTACTCATTTACCGAGTGACCGAGTCAGTTCAGACGACAGTAATGACCGTTTAACAAGTCAAGAGGAATAAAATTATAATTACAGTCTTCATCTAAGTGTGGTTATTTAAATATATATTGTTATGATACAACCCTAATATGGTTTGAATAAAATTAGTTGAATTTGAGAAATTATATTGGGTTGGATTTATTCGAGGATAAGGCAGATATGTGTATGAAACATAGCTATTCGAAAAAACAGGTGGATTTGAAAATAATATAATATTGATAAAATACAGTTTGAAAATGAATGATAAATACTTAATTTGAAATAATATAAACTAGGTTTAATTCAAATAGATAAGACTAGAGTGTATAAAAAGGAAAATTGGTAGTAGTTAAGAAATTTGTTTCTAATTATTAAGAATAAACAAATGTAACGAATTTAATTTGAATTCAAAAATTAGCCCTATTTTATTATAAAAATGTTTGGATTAATAAAAGGGTAATACTAAAATGTGCGTGGTGTAAGATATAAGAAGAATAACAGTAGATATAAAACTAAGGATGCTTACAAGTATGTGGTTTAAAATAAGCAAGCAGAATTAATCTATAAAAGCCAATAACTGGAGAAGAATATGAAGTCAAGTTTATTGGAAAAATACATTTAACGTCAAACATTAATTGAATTGGATTGCATCGGATTGTTCAGTAATAAGGCATAGTTCCAGAGGAGCACCATCAGTTAAGAGGGCACGTTCCAGGAAGTTTGACACCGGCGGTGAAGGAGTTTTGGCGCAGCAGTAAAGTCAGTCAGCATCAGCAGATTATATCGGTTGGTCGCTTCTGTGGGAAGGTTAGAGTTACTGATTTGGGACAGTTGGAGACTTATTGTATATAGGAGGGACCTTTTATTGCTGGAAGGTGCGTCATAGCTTGGAGCAGTAGGAAGAGAGGATCTAGTATCAGTAGGCAGAGAAGAGCGGGTTCGTTTGCATTCTGGCTGTTGGGGAAATTAATTAAAAGGTAATTACTAGAAAAGGCAAATAAAAGACTATAAAAGTAAATTAGTTCTCAAAGAAGTACTTACTGTGTTTTCTAATATTGTAGTGTAATAGGAAGGTAATCTGGTGTTTGTCATTTGAATTTCAAATCTGCTTTTGACATTTGGTTGACATAAGTATTGACTTATGCATGTGATAGTTAAAATATTAGAAAATAAATATTTCAGAAAGCAAGTAACTAGATAAAAGAAATCCACCCCTATTGGGTTTTTCAGGAGCTACTGATAATAGTAATTATTGACATTAAAATAGATAATAGGGCAATTTGCATTATAATATGAACACATTATTGTCACAGGAATTTATTTTTTAAGGATGTAATTAAAAACTATATATAGATTAAACCAGTTTTATTTTTCAATATACTCGCCATTAAGACCTACACATTTATTCCACCTTTGTACCAAAGCTTGAAATCCTGAAAAATAGAAACTTTTTTCCTGTTGTCTAAACCAATTTAGAACACACTTTTTAAGTGCGTCTCCTTCTTGAAATCGTTTGCCCCCTAGATGATTTTTAAGCGGTCCAAACAAATGAAAATCTGAGGGAGCCAAGTCCGGACTATAAGCAGGATGCGGTAGAATTTCCCAACCAAATTTGTTAAAAAAATCCATGGTAATCTTAGCCGTGTGTGGCCTGGCATTGTCTTGTTGAAGGATTACTCCTTTTGATATCAATCCCCTTCGTTTTTTTTTCGAATTGCTTGACAAACTTTGTCAAGGACGCTACAGTAATATTCACTGTTTATTGTCTGACCTGGTTGTAGAAAATCGACATAAATAACACCTTTGCAGTCCCAAAATACGGACGCCATCATCTTGCCAACGGACGGCACCAATTTGAATTTTTTCGGTGGAGGCGAATCCGAATGGTTCCATTGCATGCTTTGCCTCTTGGACTCAGGTGTATGGTAATGAACCCACGTTTCATCATATGTAACAATACGTTCCAAAAATGCTTGTCCTTCCTCGTACTCGTAGAAGCGGTTAAGTAGTTGAGATGAAATGTGGAAGCGGGTCAGTTTCTGATCCTCAGAAAGTTGATGTGGCACCCATCGAGCTGACACTTTTTTAAAGTTGAGGTGTTTATGGATGATTTTTTCTACTGATCCAGTACTTAAATTAGTCCTGTTCACTATTTCCGAAACTGTAATTCGCCGATTCTGCTTAATCAAATCATCAACACGTTGAATAACGGCAGAAACGACTTTTGTTGCATTGGAACCTCCTCTTCCTGGATCATCACTTACACTTTCGCGGCCATTTTTGAACCGAGCAGCCCACTCAAACACTTGCGACTTCTTTAGTGTACCTTCACCAAATTGTGCACTAAGTCTGCGTAAAATTTCAGCAGGTTTAACGCCTTCATTGACAAGAAACTGAATAATAATGCGCTGCTTTAAAGTACAACTGACAGTGTTATCTGCCATGTTTAATAACAAATGAACGGCTACTATAACAACAAGCGTACTTGATTATTTGTTTAGACTAAAGTACATTCAGTATTGCATGTAATAAAAAATTACACTATCCAATCAATTTTTACTTTCGCAGAGGAAATTCCGGTTTTGGCGTGAACCCCCCTCGTATTAGTTTTTGCAAACTGTATATAAAAGGTATAATAGTTTCTTCTAGTACCATCCTAGGAATACAGAAATTTAATTTAGCCAAGATAAATGGACAATCTATCATGTTTTGTATTAATTTGAATAAAACAGTTAACACAATTTTTCTCCGTCTAAGATCAAGAGATGACATTTCAAATGTGTAACGTAGTACAATATTGGAAAAACCTCTGGCAGGATATCCTTTCTAAGTTTTAAACCAAAGAAATGTCAAGAACTTCCTTTGAACATTTCAATCTGATTTTTATAATAATCATAATACGGCATCCAAATCAGTGCACAGTATTCAAGTTTACTTTTGACTATCGAAGAATACAGTGTTTCCAGGGCATTAATATTAGAAAACTGTTTGCAATTACGCATAATAAATCCTAGCATTTTATTTGCAGAAGAAAAAACTTTTGATACTTGCTTATTGAAGCATAACTCCTTATCGAAAAGAACACCAAGGTCTTTGGTCTCGTTATATCGACTCATCTGGTGATTATTAATGGTGTAAGGTAAGATGGGGTAAGTGCGATCGCTATTTTACACACTTTAATAAAAAATTTAAAACAAACCAAAACTCTAAATAGGGATTATTGACTTCTGTTATATTCTTATTATATATTTATTGACGTTGAAAGATATAAAAAATATATTAAAAAAATTTTTGTATTATGATTCGTAGTGATTGCACTTTCCCTCCGAACTGGGAAAGAGCAATCACCTCTGAAAAATCGTATTTAGAGACGATATTTTGTATATCGGGAAAGAGCAAAACATGTACAAATAAGCAAAAAAAAAATCAAATATACAAGAAATTCGTATTTTTTTTATTAAGTCATTGGGGGCCAGAATAAACCTGAAGGTATAAATAAGAACATAACATTATATTAATACCTAAACATCTAATTAACATAATTAATAGACATGGTAAAATAAAATCTTCCTCGTTTTTCACATGGAAGCGAAAGTACTTTTAAACTATGTTCTTTTTGAACCACTGCTTCATCTTCAATATTAGGGTAGTAAAAAAATACTTTTGAGTCTCGATCTATCTTTTTTCTTAAAAATGTGCAAGAGTATTCTGTACCATTATTTTGACATTTTGTGACTTTTCCAACATATCTCTTTACATATTTATCTTCTCCGAATTAGGCTACAATAAAATCTCCAACCTGTAGAGTTTTGCTATCTATAGTTTCTTTTTCTCCACCTTTATCTGTTGTTTGTGTAACGTTAATTTCTCTATTGTTTTCTTCTTCTGTAAAACTCAACTCACTATTTTCTTCATCCGAAAAATATTGTTTATCCACATCATTGTCTGTTCTGTATTGTTTGTAAAAGAATATTTTCAAATGAATAGCTGCAAGATGGTTTTTCATTCTGGTTATTGTCCATACTTCCAGTACTACTTGGTATTGCTAGCACTTGGCCTTCGGATTGTTCTTTATTATCTTTTTCTGTTTCATCTTCAGGTTTGTCTTGCATATTTCTAGATAATTTCCAGCGTTCTAAAGCTTGAGGATCGTATTTATCATCAGAAATTACTGCCCAATTGTAAGGATATATGCCACCTTTTCGGAATCCACTGGCAATGACTTCAGGTTTTAAAAGTTTTCATGTATCACCCACTGTTACTGCAAGGTCTTTTTTTTGGTATTTTCATGCCTGGATGCTTTCTTTGCCATACATAAAGTTTCTGGACCCACTGGTCTTTAAAAGATTTAAAAACAGAGAGGTCCAGTGGTTGCAACAAATGACTGTTGTGTGCGGGCAACTTTAATATAGTTATATCATGTTCTGTAGCTAATGCAGCAACTTTTTCTGTCACATGTGTTGCATGACCATCATATAGCACTAGTAGTGGTCTCTCCTCGCCAAAAGTAGGAATTAAAGTGTTTTGAAAATAATTGCTAAATATATCTGCAGTCATCCACCCTTTTGGACTGGCGGCAAAAGACATTCCTGGATAACTTTCATGAGGCTCTGGAACCCAGCTAGTCCACACATTAATTCCTTTAAATATAATCAATGGTGCTGTATTAGCAGCTGCCACCGAGGTGGTATTATCTTTACCACTACCGGTTGTCGTCCTTGAGCAAGCGTTTCCTTTCGCGCCAACAATTTTTGTTTTAGTTGGATCAGAACAAATATTAGATTCATCTAAGTTCCAAATTAGATTTAATAAATTCAATTTACTGAGTGTATCAAAAAGAGGGTTAAAGTATTCATTTATTACAAACGGGTCAGTCATTTTCTTTCTACTATATTCGACCGCCTGAGGCTTCATTATTGATAGTGCCTGTCTTTTTTAAAAATTTAGGAACCAGTCCTCTCCTGGTTTATTATTTTTAAAGGGGGTTTTTAAGTTATTTTCTGTTACAAACGTTTCTATGCACGCAAAAACTTCTGTTCTGCTAAGACCGAACCCCCATTTTTCAAGGATCTTTATGTAGTCTGCAAGCTTTTGTTCCATTTCAAAAGGGAATTGCAGGTGGTCTTCCACCTGTCTGGCTTTTTGGTCGTCTTCTGCCAGTAATGAAACAATTTAAAGTACTGTATGGTGTAAGTCTTTGCTGCTTGTCGGGTTTGTCATAATTACATGCTTTACTTGCTGCATAGCTACTTTAACATGTTCTTTAGTGTATTCAGAACCCCGCTTTGGCGTCTTTTGGTAGTTACGCCCCATAATTTCAAAAAATCTGAAATTGAAAGTAATAATTAGTTATCGGGAAAGTGCAATCACATGCAAACATGTTTCCGATTGCACTTTTCCATTACTCTGTTTTGGTAGGGAAAGTGCAATCATTCAGTTTTTAAAGCAATACATTTTAAGAAATACGAAACATGTTTTAAAATACATAAATATTTAGTGTATTAAATATGGCTAATTTTATAAACTGGTTACTCACCTCAGATTAATATTTTCTCACTTGCAATTAGGTAACACCGGTTTCACTAGACATGCGAGCTGTCAGTACACCTCAAAATGACAAGCCAGGTTTGGTCGGTAAAGTAGAAATATTTTATAAAAATATAATCGCATAGGGGTACCCAAACAATTTGTTTTATGCCAGAAAATACCAAAAGTTTCATATACTTTTGGAACAGCGACCGGTGATTGCATTTACCCCGTTATTGCACTTCCATCTTACCTTAATTAAAAAGAATATTATTAATATTTTTAGAAAATGCGACAACCTTACATTTATCAGCATTTAAACTAAGTCTATTTAAATTACATAATTTAGAGATAGTCTTCAGATCAGATTGTAGCATGACAGTCAGATGAAGACCCAATTGTAGTGAATACTTTTACATCATCTGCGAACATCAAAGCTTAATAATAATAATAATAATAATAATAGTCTTTATTAGCCAATAGTAAACATAATAATAAAAGTATTACAGAGTAACAAACAGAAAAAAAGGCTAAAAGGCGCACAGTCAGAAGAGCTGGGAGGCCTTCTGTTCTTCCCTGCGAACCGCTGTTCGATGTATGAAGGCTCTAAGATTTATTTTAGTTTCCAAGTATTACATGTACCTATCCTAGATTGATCTCGCCCGATTGCTTCAGCTGGAGGAGGCTCTTGAATTGTTTTTTAAAAGATTGGTAAGAGGTAGCTACAATGCTGTTAAGTCCACCGTTACACGCATGCACAATATTGTATGAAAATGATCTTTCAAACATAGAAGATTTATGCATTGGAGGAGTCATTAAACCTTTGTATCTTAAGTTAAGATTGTGGACATCTGTGCGAAATGATATACGTTCATATAAGTACCCAGGATTTTTCGTAGTGACAATCTTATAGTATAAACATCCTGCATGTAGTTTACGCCGATTAGACATATTGCAGCCACCGGAAGCGAAACCAAGAGACAACTAGCTCAACAACTACATGATATCGACAAACAAGTTAAAAGAACAGCAAGAAGGGACAAAAGAAGATGGGTGGACAGATTAACGGAACAAGCCCAGGAGGCAATGCAAAGGAAGAATTTAAAAGAAGTCTACAGAATAACTAAAAAAATAGCAAAAAGACCCCAATATACCAACAAACCAATGAAAGACGACACTGGAAATATTATCACCTCAGAAAGAGAACAAATCAGAATCTGGGAGGAACACTTCTCTAGTCTACTCAGCACACTTGAAGAGAAGGAGACACAACCGCAGGGAGTAGCACACCCTCTTCTGAGAATTAACACGAACCCTCCAACCAGTCATGAAATTATAGCAGCAATATCCAAACTGCGAGAAGGGCGAGCGACGGGTCCAGACAACATACCGGCTGAATTCCTGAAAGCAGACTCACAATACACTGTAAAAGTAATACAACCAATACTTAAATACATTTGGGAGGAGGAAACGATTCCTACAGATTGGAAAGAAGGCACGATAATCAAGCTTCCAAAGAAGGGCGATCTGTCTAAGTGCAATAACTGGAGAGGCATTACACTCCTCAACATGATTAACAAAATTATAGCTCAAATCATAAATACAAGGATGATGGAACATGTGGAAAAGAACCTCAGAAATGAACAGGCAGGCTTTAGGCCAAACAGATCTTGCATTGATCACATTAACAGCTTGAGAATAATAATAGAACAATGCATAGAGTGGAGATCCCCACTATACATTGTGTTCATTGACTTTAAACGCGCTTTTGACTCTCTAGACCACAAAGCACTTTGGCAGATACTGGAATTAGTCGGAACCCCACCTAAAATAATAGCCCTAATAAAAAATCTCTATAAAGATGCACGATGCAGCGTACTTCACAGAGGAAAGAGTACAAAAACATTTCCAGTCCTTAAAGGCGTTAAACAAGGTTGCCCCCTGTCCCCACTACTCTTTAATATAGCATTAGATTGGATTATGAACAAAACAAACCACCAACAACGAGGAATCACATGGGGACTGCAGCAGCAACTGTTAGATTTAGACTACGCAGATGATATATGTATTGTGGCGCACACTTTTAATGACATACAATCACGCCTTGATCAGTTGGTTGAACACGCCCAAATAGTAGGTCTAGACATAAATATTACAAAAACTAAATCCCTAAGAATCAACAGCAACAACCAACGCAGGTTCATCATCCACAATACACCAGTCGAAGATGTTCAACAGTTCACTTACTTAGGCAGCGTAATAACTAGCACAGGGGGCACGGAAGAAGACATAGAAAGTCGTATTGGGAAGGCCAGAGGAGCCTTCGCCATGCTAAAAGAGATATGGAACAGCCCGCATCTATCCAGAAACAACAAAATAAGAGTGTTTAACTCTAACGTAAAATCCGTCTTATTGTATGGATGTGAAACATGGAAAGCCTCAGCAACCACAACCTCGAGACTACAGGTATTCGTCAACAGATGCCTTCGCAAAATATTAAAAATTAAATGGTCAGATCGTGTAACAAATGAAGAAGTATGGAGACGCTCAAAACAAACCCAACTATGCCACGAGATCAGGCTAAGAAAATGGAACTGGATCGGGCACGCTCTACGAAGGAACCCTGACAATATCGCGAGAGCTGCACTAGACTGGAACCCCCAAGGTAGCAGAGGGAGAGGGAGGCCTAAAACAACGTGGCGAAGGACAATCCTACAAGAAATAAAAAACACAGGACGATCGTGGCTGGAAGTAAAACAAATAGCCCAAAATAGAACGCGATGGCGAGCATTTGTCGAGGCCCTATGCTCCAACTCGGGAGCTTGAGGAAATATATATATATAGACATATTTAGCCAATTCGTGTCAGAGAGTTTATGAGAAATTCTCTCTCTTTTTCTGATGCCATGGATAAATCTGAGACATGAATTTTGCACTCGCTGTATCCTATTAGCGTCAGCATTGTCCAAACAGCTATAATATACTACATAACAAAAATTGAAATGCGACAACACTAAAGAATCAGACAGCAAAGTCCTCATCCTCTTATCCAAAGCATCTTTATTCGAGTAGAGAATTTTTAGGTTGCCATAAGCTTTTTGAATTTGCTTTGTAATGTGGGTTTTAAAACGTAATTTATTATCTAAATGAAGTCCAAGGTTTCTGGTTACATCAACAACGCTCACTCGATCACCACCAACTGTGATATCAATAGAAGCTGAGACTTGATCCCTTACATTGGAATTTCCAAATACTAATACATAGGATTTACTGGAATTAATATTTAAACAATGGTCGCGAGAAAGAGCGACCAATCTGGATAGATCTTCATTAATAAGATCGGATGCCTGTTTCTCGTGTTCGGGTTCAAAAGGTAAGTATAGCTGGGTGTCGTCAGCATAGAAGTGATACTTGGAATGTTGAAATGCTTTAAAGAAAAATGAGGTATAAGTAGCATACAGAGTTGGTCCCAAGATTGATCCTTGCGGCACCCCTTTTGTAGCAGTACATGTTTTAGATATTGTATTCGATATTTTAACATACTGAAGTCTGTTAGTAAGGAAATTACAAAAAAAATCTACAGCCGAACGATCGACGCCTATGTGATGCAATATAGCCAGCAAAAGATCGTGATCAATGGTATCGAATGCTTTAGAGAAGTCCAACAGGATTAATGCAACCATTTTGTTGTCATCTACACTTTTTAAGATATCGTCAGTGATATTGAGTAAAGCAGTTGCGCAGCTGAAGCCTTTTCTAAAGCCAGACTGTGTAGAAGGAAGTATATTGTTTACATTTAGATGATCAATTAGCTGGTTATTTACAATGGTTTCTAAAGTTTTGGAAAGAATGGGTAGTATGCTGATGGGCCTAAGATCTGATAGCTGTTTAGGATCCGACTTCTTAGGTAGAGGAATTATAATGGAGGTTTTCCAAGCAGTTGGAAATACACCCTCTTGTAGACATTTATTAATGATATGCGTGATGTGAGGTGCAACCACTGGTAACGAAAGCTTTAATAAAGTAATGTCAATTCGTCCGCTCCCATGGAGTGAGTGTTTATTCTGAGTAGGATGTTACATACCTCCACCTCAGTGACAGTTTTGAAGAAGAGTGGGCTGGTAATATGTGCTTTGACATTGCTGTTATATTGTTGTTTTAATACTTCGAAGTTATTGGTTTTACAAGACTGCGCACAGCTTAGAAAATATTCGTTAATCTTATCAGCATTTAGTAAATTCAAGGGCAATTCATTTTTCTTACGACTAATGATTTTAAAACGTTTGAGTTCGGTCCAAGTGGATTTGGTATCGGCGTTTTGTAATTTAAATTTAATATATGCAGCTTTTTCTCGTTTAATTGCAGAGGTAGTGTAGTTGCGCAGTTGTTTATAATATTCCCAGTGAGTTGCGAGTTTAGTAACTTTAGCTTTTTTATAAGCTTTGTCCCTGAGAGACATCATAATTTTAATGTTGTCAGTTAACCACGGAGCGAACGGTTTAGACAGTCGCCTTGTCACACTTCACAAGATAAATCATCACATAGGTCATTGATAAATAATAGGAACCCAATTGGAGCCTTGAGGCATAGCAGATTTAGCAGAAAAACTAGTAATAGATGTAAACCCATTGTAAACAACAAACTGAGATCGATGTTCTAAGTTAAGATGCAAGTAGTAAAATTACTGAATCACAGAAGCCCCACAATTTTAGTTTTTTGCGGTTCTAGCTTCCGCTTTTAATCGCTCTTTCGATTGCTCATATTCATGTTTCATTTCATTCAATTTCAACTGATATTGATGTATTTCATCGTTTTTCGACCGCAATAATTCCGATATTTTGGTTTTTAGTTCTTCCCGTAACTTCATCTGAAGTTCACAGATTTCGTGGTCTGTCATTTTTTAATTAACCCGAGTTTTTATTTAACACGAGGTTGAACACATTCTTATACCTATTATGGTAAAAGTTTTTGAGTTTTATGTTATTTATAATTTCTGACGTAAACCATTTGGGATAATTTTGTTTACTACATTTGTTTTTGAAACATGGCACAAAATAATCAAAGACACTATACAAAATGCTATAATAGTTTGTTATTTACTATACAAGTGGGATAAGAGCATCATTAATATACGTGTGTGTAAGTTACAAACGAGTATGTAGCACGAGTTATATAAGCACACACGTATATTAATGATGCATTATCACACATATATTGTACAAAATTTTATCTACAACTGCCCAAAATTGAGAAAAGTGCGTTAAGATAAATGCCAAATCTGTAATTTTCCAAAATATTGTAGTAGGAAAATGTCATTATGTCATTCATTTGACACTATTCAGTTAGGTAATGTAGCCATTACACCACTCAGTTAGGTAATGAATCCCATTACATAACTGAGTGGTATAATGAGCTTCATTACCTAACGGAAATAGTGTTAAATGAGTTACGTAATGAGTTACTTATCCCACTGGAATAGATAAAAGACATTACAAGCATCATCAGCATTGCCACATTCAGTCAATACCGACCAATCTATTTCAGTTAATGCAGTATATAGTTGTACAAAATTCGCCTTCTTGAAGTTATATCGCTTATTCTTATGAGAGATTGGAAAATTATCGAAAAGATTAAGTCCAATGCCAATGCTGGATAATATGTATCTTCCTTTACAAGCGGGTTGTATCATGACAAACTTTACATTTTAGATTAGTTGATACAAGATCCAACAATCTGTTATTTGAATTGTAAATACAATTAAATTGATGCAGATTTAATAAATCAGCATACCCTGATAATAAAGAACTTAAATTATTCTTACAGCCGTATTCATAGTCGTTCGCCAGCGGTTCGCCGGCGAGTCGCCGGAGTTTCGTTATGAATAGTATGTTGGCAGTACTGTACGTCTATGTCAAATTCGAGGTTAGCAGGTTAGATTTTGTGTCATTTTCTGTCAACCTGATAACCTCGAATTTGACATAGACGTACAGTGGCGCCACCATACTATTCATAACGAAACTCCGGCGACTCGCCGGCGAACCGCTGGCGAACGACTATGAATACGGCTGTTAGTATTTTTATCAACAATATTAGGAATTTTAAAGTCGTCTAAAATTAATAAATGATCCTTATGTAGATAATTCTGTAGAAAATATTCGCATATTGTTTAAAGGTCAGAGATTGAGGGAGTATGTGGAATATAAAAGACGAATACATAGAAACTATAACCCGGATATAAACGACAGCCAACAATATCAATAAATGGCAAGAATGTTGATTACTGGAATGTATCGAGAACTTCTGATATGATGTCTGCCTTTAGTGCACTAGTCTCTCTTGCTTCAAATTCACGATCACGTCTGTAAACATTGTACATATTCGCACAAAGAAACTCAGAGGTACTGATATCATCTGATAACCACGTTTTGCCCAGTGTAATAATATCGAAATCAGAATCACTCACGTTAGACACAAATTCAAACATTTCCCGACACAAACTACGAACATTTTGATAATAGGGTAAGGTGGGGCAGGTTGTTACACTTTCAACGTTTTAATGTTTTTTACCCAACTCAAGCAACGAATTAAAAAAAAATAAATCAACCCAAGTGATCAGTAATACTTTTACTTCAACTACACAATAAATCCGCATTTTATTACAAACATAGGAAAGTTATTTATATTCCAAGACACTATTGCAAAATGTATTAATATGCCCCACTGTGGGGAAAGTTGTTACACCATGAGGGGTTAGTTCTTACAGTGTATGTTAGACAGAAAATAAATTTTATTTGTAACTAAAAACATATTTAAAGTAGGTATGAAATAATAATTATTCATTGGATATCTCAAAAAAACAAAAACATTAATAATGTAGTCAATTTTTTCAAATTTAAATATTCGCGCGCCAATTCCTGGCTTTGAGGGCACTCTTAGTCATGGCGCATTGTTCAGTCAGTAGTCGAGTGCGGTCAACAGTCCGCTAACCATGCTCGATGTTTTGTAAACCACTGTAAATATGTATCATAGTGTAAATAAGTTTGAATAACAACCTGACAAATTAAGTTTCTGTGAATTTAAAGGCCAACCTGCCAACCCCTTACAATTTATTCAGGTGTGGGTTTAAGAGCGGAAAAGTGTGTACCTACTTATGGGGTAAAGACCGGTTAAGTGACGGAAAAGTGCTTAAGACAGTTATGAGACGTTAAAGGACGAGAATAAGTGTGTTAGGAGCTGCGAAGACGGCGTGGATAAGAAAAATCGAGTTGGAAATGTTGCGCAATCTTGTGAAATAAGAAGCTTATGGGTCCTTTTTGTGGAAAATTAGTCTAAACTAGAGTACTTTATAGATCAGGCAAGCTTATCCCACTAAATTTTGTGTCACAGGGATTTTAGCGCCAAGCCGTTGGCTGCGCTGACCGGTAACCGTGCGTTCTGTCGTCTGTCAACCAAGCAAGACTGGAAACAGTTGAGTACGCATTGCTCAATCCAGACGAACACTGCACGCTGATTTAAATCTTGGTGCATTCCATTACGATGCTATAGTTATTTACGTGGCAAACTTAGTAAATTAGCTTTTATGGATGAGCCGAATAATTTGCAGGGAGAGCAACGCAGGAGCGAGCCCTGTAATCCGGTGGCCCCAAAAAGTCTAGTTGCAAGCGAGCCGCGTATAACGTTTTATTTCCTCTTGTGGAACATCCTAAAAATTAATATTAGTGATTAATGAAGGATGTAATTATTAGAAAACAAGGTGCTTGTAAAGTCGCGATGGCAGCATTTTACAGGCACCTGGCCTGTAAAGCATTTTTTACTGGTCAGTTCAGACGACAGTAACACTTTAGAGGCACCTGGCCTGTAAAGACTCATATACCGAGTGACCGAGTCAGTTCAGACGACAGTAATGACCGTTTAACAAGTCAAGAGGAAATAAATTATAATTACAGTCTGGTGTGGTTATTTAAATATATTGCAATGACTTCACGTTTCTGTACCATAAGTATTTAATTCAATTGCCCTGCTCTGCTAGCTGTGAGTATTTATTTCTTATTTAAAAATTAATTTCAAATGATTTCTCTTTTAAAAATAATTATTGCCATGAAAACTCAATCATCAGGGTTAGGTTCTTTTATCTAGTTGTCTTATATTTGACTTGTCATATTTAGAATAAATTTCAATTGTCAAATGACCTTAAATGTTACTTATCTTGAATGAATTCAAAATAATTCTTCTACTTGTAATCAGATACGACCAACGTACACTGTTTTCAATATTATTATGATGTATGACTTTCTCTATCTTTTATAGTAAGTAATAACTCTTTTAATTATTGCAAGTAATAAATATTGTTCATCTACTTCATTTTTATTCTAGACTAAACTACTAACCAACCTTATTGACTCTACTAATTGCACATCGAGCACCATAGATCCCCTTGTACAACTAGTCACCACACGAACACGTCCAACTGCAATTAACTGTCAAACCAATTTACAGCCATTAAATCCTCCAGAAAATATCCAAATATTTGAAGAATCCAACCTCCTTTTACCAAGACTGCACCTATCGACTTTTATATTACTCCTTCACAACCCTGTTCTGCCAGTAAACTATCCTTGATGTACTCCAACTAATATTACTTCTTTTCAGGTTTAATTGTCACGATGATCTGTCCTCTGCATGAAAATGAAATATCCAAATACCACCAATCACTCAGAATGATTCCCAGGAAGATACATCAGTCCTTCATCACGGCTCCTACACTTGCAGTAATTCACACCAGTCAAATCCTTTTCACTCCTTCCCATAAACTGCATCAGTTCCAATAAAGCAGCTCAATCCAAATCTTATATTTTTATTTGTTAGTAAATATTCTTCATCCAATTAAAATTGTAATATATCAAAACTCTTCTTTAATTGAGACATCTTGCTATTCGTAAACCATTATAATCTTATTTCACCTTATTTAAACTTCGTAGATTTATTTATTCACTGTTCTTATTATACCAGGACCATTATTATTATATAAACAGTAAAGTTTTCAATATTTTATTACTATCCAAAATATTATGTTACATTTTTCAAAGTTTGTTATTATTAATTCAAAACAACTCTCTTAACTACCGTATTTTCATTATTGATGCTTACTATATTAAAATATACATTTGATACCTACATACTTTGTTATCTTTTAATATTTTAATTTGGTCTGTCGTATCTGATATCAGTAGTAAATAACTTCTATCTTTTAACATCTTACTTTATAAATTAAACTATATGAAATTTATTCTTTCCATTCTCATTTCTTAAAATATAATCTCTATTTAAAATTTAATTCAAATAACCTTTTCTATTCTAGTCTTTTGCAAAGACTGACTACAATGCTTTACCAAATTCTTTTATCGTATTTATCATCAAACTATATCCACTCTTATGATATCATAACAATATATTGTTATGATACAACCCTAATATGGTTTGAATCAAATTAGTTGAATTTGGGAAATTATATTGGGTTGGATTTATTCGAGGATAAGGCAGGTATGTGTATGAAACATAGCTATTTGAAAAAACAGGTGGATTTGAAAATAATATAATATTGATAAAATACAGTTTGAAAATGAATGATAAATACTTAATTTGAAATAATATAAACTAGGTTTAATTCAAATAGATAAGACTAGAGTGTATAAAAAGGAAAATTGGTAGTAGTTAAGAAATTTGTTTCTAATTATTAAGAATTAACAAATGTAAAAAAAATGTAACGAATTTAATTTGAATTCAAAAATTAGCCCTATTTTATTATAAAAATGTTTGGATTAATAAAAGGGTAATACTAAAATTTGCGTGGTGTAAGATATAAGAAGAATAACAGTAGATATAAAGCTAAGGATGCTTACAAGTATGTGGTTTAAAATAAGCAAGCAGAATTAATCTATAAAAGCGAATAACTGGAGAAGAATATGAAGTCAAATTTATTGGAAAAATACATTTAACGTCAAACATTAATTGAATTGGATTGCATCGGATTGTTCAGTAATAAGGCATAGTTCCAGAGGAGCACCATCAGTTAAGAGGACACGTTCCAGGAAGTTTGACAGCAGATTTGATCGGTTGGTCGCTTCTGTGGGAAGGTTACTGATTTGGGACAGTTGGAGACTTCTTGTATATAGGAGGGACCTTTCATTGCTGGAAGGTGCGTCATAGCTTGGAGCAGTAGGAAGAGAGGATCTAGTATCAGTAGGCAGAGAAGAGCGGGTTCGTTTGCATTCTGGCCGTTGGGGAAATCAATTGAAAGGTAATTACTAGAAAAGGCAAATAAAAGACTATAAAAGTGAATTAGTTCTCAAAGAATTACTTACAGTGTTTTCTAATATTGTAGTGTAATAGGAAGGTAATCTGGTGTTTGTCATTTGAATTTCAAATCTGCTTTTGACATTTGGTTGACATAAGTATTGACTTATGCATGTGATAGTTAAAATATTAGAAAATAAATATTTCAGAAAGCAAGTAACTAGATAAAAGAATCCACCCCTATTGGGTTTTTCAGGAGCTACTGATAATAGTAATTATTGACATTAAAATAGATAATAGGGCAATTTGTAATTAAAAATTTAATTAATATCAATACTTGAAGGTTCAGTAAATATTAAAGGCACAGCAACCTATAGCCAGTGCAATATAGTGTGTAGGTAGTGTTCTGTGCTGTCAACTGTATCTGTCAGTTCTGTCACTCGTCACTGTTGTTTGAACTAAGGTACTATTAAAGTTCTCTAGTTTGAACCACGTGCATGTTAGTTAACAGTGTTTTCGTTCCGATTTTTTCGGCTTTCTTTTTATTTGTATAAACACCATTCTTTTTTAAGACGGATAAAATTAAATGACATGATCGTTGTTTTTCCGACTTACCGTATGCTAATTGGAAATTGACTAGAATTTGAATTTGCCGCCACTTTTCGTAACTCAAAATGGCCGACAAGCTTGCTCGTATAAATCATATATTTATACCATATATTATTTATACTACTATATTGCTAGCGGCTATGAGTGGGGAGGTCACGAAGTAAGTGAGACAGACAACCAACTCTTCAATGTATATGATGAGCTGTGCGCAAGCGCGTCGTCCGCGCGGTGGGGAAGTGCACGTCACGGTCAAGTTTAAAATTCGCTTCTAAAGGTGGAGTTCGAATTCTCAGGCATGCGCACGAGACGCGTAATACTCAGAGTGAGACTATGTCGGCGCCGCAACGTTTTCGACCGTTCCCAGGCCCTACTATCAATATATGTATAATACATATACCTATGATTTATACTACTATATTGCTAGCGGCTATGAGTGGGGAGGTCACGAAGTAAGTGAGACAGACAACCAAGTCTTCAATGTATATGGTGAGCTGTGCGCAAGCGCGTCGTCCGCGCGGTGGGGAAGTGCACCTCACGGTCAAGTTTAAAATTCGCTTCTAAAGGCGAAGTTCGAATTCTCAGGCATGCGCACGAGACGCGTAATGCTCAGAGTGAGTCTATGTCGGCGCCGTAATGTTTTCGTCCGTTTCCAGGCCCTACTAGCAATATACGTGGTATAAATATAGTACATTAGTCTAAACTAGAGTGCATTATAGACCATGCAAGCTTATCCCACTAGATTTTGTGTCACAGGGACTTTAGCGCCACGCCGTTGGCTGCGCTGACCGGTAACCGTGTGTTCGTTCTGTCTTCTGTCAACCAAGCAAGACTGGAAACCGTTCGAGTACGCACTGCTCGATCCAGGCGAACACTGCACATTGATTTAAATCTTGGTGCATTCATATTATTATTTTGAGAAACATTTCTTTGATGAAGACGACTCGGATTTGGAAGATTGGTTTAATGATTCGTCTGATGACGAAATAAACTTTAATGACTATCTACCTAATCCCCGCAATAAACGCACACGAGTAAGCAATTTTATAGAAGTTGTATCGGAATATAGCAATGAAGAGTTTCGAAGGCATTTCCGTCTGAATAGAACAACAGCACATTATTGTATAAGTAATTAATATTTTTAAGTAGACATTTAAACAACTATACGACCCACGATCCTATTTTAGGTGATTTAGAACAAGCTAACGTTTTACCTACACATTCAACTGGAAGAGAAAAGGTATCTGCACATAAAGCATTTTTAATGACGGTTTGTTATCTTGCAAATCAAGAAACCTATACCCAGTTGAGTGATCGATTTAATGTAACTGAAAGTGCAGCATGGAGAACCGTGCGAAAAGTTACTAATTATTTAGTAGATAGAAGTGCTAATGTTATCCGATAGCCTAATGGCAATGAAGCAGAAGTCATTGATCTTGAATTTGCAGAAAAACAAGGCCTGCATGGAGTTATAGGTGCAATAGATGGGTCACATATCCAAATAGTTAGGAAGGGACAACAGCAGCATGCATGCTGCAAGAGAAAAGGCACACACACCATTATATTGCTGGGTGTTGTAGACATCAAAAAAGATTTATAGACGTCTTTGCTGGAGAGGCAGGTAGTTTACATGACGCTCGTGTGCTTAGACGCTCAGCCTTGTATATAAAAGCTACAAATGGGACCTTAGACTTCCATCAACGGTTGCTATTAGGTGATTCCGCCTATCCTACTAATTTGGATTGGTTGTCAACACCTTATAATGATATTGGTAATCTAACAGTAGAGCAGCGTTTGTTTAATTATAAACATTCTTCTACAAGAGTAGTTATTGAAAATGCTTTTGCGTTATTAAAAGGAAGAGTTCGAAGGCTACGATTTTTTGAAAACAACGACATAAATTTTGTAGTTAAGGCTGTTATAGCTGCTTATACGCTACACAACATTTGTATAGACAATGGTGAAACTCTAGAAGATATCGAACCCTACGTTGGTGATGATTATTAGTTGTAAACATAAGCTAGTAAAAATCCTTATCAAGATAATTCGGAAAGAAATGTTAGTATGTAAGAACAGATCTGAACATGAAGGATTTATTATTGAAACAAAAATGGATTTATTATTGAAACAAAAATGAAATACATTTTAAAAAGAATAGATTATTTTATATGTAGGCATACAAGCTACTTAATATTTAGAAAAACAAGGTTATTTGGATGGAACTGCTGCTATTTTCTCTAAAGCTATAACTTTCCTTTCTTCAAGCTCTAGTTTTCTTTGTAATAGCTGCAACTTTCTTTCTTCGATTTCTTTCTTTGCATCTATTTTAGTTTTCAATGTATTCCGCTTCTTTAGTGGTTCTTCCTTTTCTTCTTGATTCTGCTCTGTAGTATCATCTGTAGTCTGTACTGGTTCTTCTTCTTCAGCATTTTGTCCTTGCATAACATCTTCAGTCTCAGGTGTGATGTTATTAATTTCTGTATCGATAGCAGTTGTAGGTGATCTGTCTGCGACATTACTTGTGTTAATTAAATGTGGCGAGCATATATTTGGAGCAGTTCCAAGTATCGCATCAATTTCATTAAAAAACATGAAACGTGTGGGGCCCCGTCCAGTTTTTCTTTTGTTATCTTTTACCGTTTTATAAGTTTTTACAAGGTTTAGCCATTTCTTTTTGCAAGTTTCTGGGGGAAAAGTAAATTTTTTGGCTCAATAAATTGTTACTTATATGATTCCATAATGTTTACGTTTTATAGCATGATGTAGCTGATCCTCATAAGCTTCAACACTTGCAATGAGGGCTATGGTTTCTTCATATGTCCACATTCGTCTGGTGTTTCCCACTTGACTTGATTCAATTTCATGTTCAGATATCTCCTACAAATAAAACCAATATTAACAACGCCTTTAAATTATGCCTCATAAATGCTACACATACCTCAATACTATATTCGTTGTTTTCCTCCAATGTAATGTTATAACTGTTGCAACCACTAGAAACATTTTCAACAACTGTTTGTGTACATCTGACATAACCTTAAAATACGTCGTCTCACTTCCTACTTTGAACTAAGCTAAATAACCAGCAAGCTCAGTGGGGTAAGGGGGAAACAAGTTGTCTCAATACCAACTCACTTGTGACAATAAAATAGAACGCAACAATTTTTCTAATACTTTAAGAATAAGTAAGAAACTTACTACTTAATCTCACTTAAAAACGGTAGAAAGAATACAGCTTAAGTATCCAAATAATAACGGAAGGAAGAAAACCGTGTTGAAATTGTGAAATAGAATTTTTGATATGACTTAAAAATGTTCTGTTGACTAATGATTCAAACATTTTACCAAAAATACTTAGTTTAGAAATAGGCCTGTAATTGCAAATATTTGATTTATCCCCGGATTTAAAAATCGGCGTTACATATGCTAATTTCCATTGTACGGGGTAAATTCCTGCTTGAAGCGATTTATTAAAAATTAACATCAATGGATAGGCTAATGAGTGTGAACATGTTTTAATGAAATATGGGTGAATGCCATCTGGACCTGGAGATTTGTTTATTTTAATATTTTTAAGAAGGTTTTCAACCTCTAGAATATTGCATGTGATATTACTTATATTGTGTATAGTGTATTGGTGAGCAGGATAATTTCTGACAATATTAGAATCGTTTTCGTATACTGATTTTAAAAACTGACAAAAGAGATTAACACAGTCAATTGGGTTATTTGCTTGGTTATTATTATGATGTAATGTTTTAGGTATTGAATTGTTTTCTTTATTTTCTTTGACAAAAGACCAGAAATGCTTGTGATTACGTTGTATATTCAGTTCCGAGTCGAGTATGTACTTCTTGAAACATCCAGTCTTTAGTTTTTTAATTTTAGTTCGGATGCTGGAGAATAATGTATAATCTGAAGCATTCTTATAGGTCTTATATTTCTTATTTTGTTTTTTTGTTTGATCAGATCTATAAGTTGAGTAGAAAACCAGATTGGATATGATTTGTTTTGTGTTCTATTTAGTGGGACATACTTTTTATGGTATCATTGACAATTTCGTAAAATTTCTCAACTGCATTATTAACATCGAGAGGATTTATACAGCACGACTAGTTCGTCGTCTCAAATACGCGGTTTATGGTGTCATAGTTAGCTTTCCAATACCTGTATTTTGGTACAAGTTTTTCATCTAATTTAGAGAATTTATCAGCAGAAATTTCAATAAGTAGTGGAAGATGCTGAACGTCGATATTTGATAGAGGAAAATTTGAAATGTCAGTGACTGATAATTGAAGATTAGAGAAAATTAAATCAAGTAAACGTCCATTACTATTTGGAAACCTGTTCTTTTGAGTTAAATTAGCTATCAATTGTGAGCTGGTGTTGCTGCTACCACCAACTCGTTTTTTTATTGCCTTCGATGTTTTTGGTAGTTCCACATACTTCTTTTGCTGTCGTTATTAGTGTTTCTTTAATATGCCCCCATATCTCTTCGGTTGTATTTACATTTTCGTTAATTTCGCTCATCTCCGCTTCCACTCTTACGTTATATATTCTTGGGCTCTCTTCTTCACGCAGCTTATATGTTTTGATCTTCCCTTTAGTTTCGTTTCTCTTTTCTCCCATATTCTTTATTTCGTGTGTCTTGCTGTTTGCATCTCTATTTTTGTGACCACTAAGTAATGGTCTGAATACATTTCTGGTCCTCTTTTCACCCTTTTATCCTTTATTGATTTTTCTCCCCTGCTCCTTACTTTTCTAGTATATTTATGTATATCTTTATGCGAATAAAAAGTATTAGCAGCGTACATACATCAAACAAGTAGAGATACTCATGCCAAATGTTGAAACCTGTCTAGAGTGCGTGGGACAGTAACTCGGGGGGTATTTCTAAGCGTGACTATCTGACTAGCAAGAAATTTGCACTTTTCGATGTTAAATCTCAGATTAAAATTGTCAGCTAATTTAAACACGTTTTGTAAACGAACATTATATTCTGCTATGGTTCTTCCCGAGATAATAATATCGTCAATATAAACGCTAACTTCCTCTAGGTTGCCAAATATTTCATTCATTCTTTCCTGAAATACCTCTGGCGCACTAACTAACCCATAAGGAAGCCTTAAGAAACGATATCTACGGAAAGGAGAACCAAAAGTGCACAATCTATTTTTATCTAATTTGAGTTGTAGGAACCCTTGAATTGCATCCAATGTGCTAAAATACTGTGCCCCAGCCAACTTAGTTGTTAACTCCTCTAAGTTGGAATTTGAAAATGATGTCTTTTAATAGATTCGTTAAGGTCAGCCGGATCCAAACAAATTCGAAGCTGCCCGGTTGCCTTCCTGATTATAACAATGGGAGCTACCCAATCTATGCTTTTATCCGATCTCTCTATAGGTAATTTGTTGTTTTTTTAATTGATTCAACGTTTCCTTAAGCTGATCCCTAATTAAAAAAGGTATTTTTCTTACTGGGTGCACCACCGGGTCTGCACCTTTTTTTAAAGTTTATGCGATACGGTTTTTCCAAACACCCTATTCCCTCAAGAATGAAATGATTATCTTTTAATAACTGGCTAATTTCTTTTTGTTCCGGTATAGTATTTTTACTACTTTACTTGCTGGCTGGTTATTGTTTATTCCCTCCGTCTTTTTAATTAAATTTAGTTCTACACATGCTTTGAGCCCTAATAGAGGAGTATTAATTAGATCGACCACATAAAATAAAAGATCCTTTTTCGTGTTTTTATATCTGCACTGTAAAATGCATTGACCAATTACCGGTAATGAATCCTCAGTATAAGAACATAATTTCATGTCTGTTTTATTAATTTGGCTTACCTCAAAATTTATAGTTTAATACACTTACAGGTATAATGTTTGCCATTGCCTCAGTGTCCAGTTTAAAACTAATGAAGTGGTTGTTCACCTCCAAGTTTGCGAACCATGATTTCTCCGTGAGTGCATCGACTGTACCTTCGATTGTACCTATATACAGAAAATCATCAGCAACATTGTTTGTAATATTATTATCCTAAATTTCATGCACGTTTCTTGTATTAGCTTTACTTCGGCATGCAGAAGCAAAATGGTTCACCTTCCCACATTTACCACACATTTTACCGTAAGCTGGGCACTTTCCGAAATCATGCACATATGCACACTTGTGGCAGCGCTTTGCTTGCGTACTACCTCCTTCTTGGTGACCTCTGCTGCTGGAAGTAGCATGTCCACTTGCTTGAACAGGCTTTCTTTGCTGTTGTCCTCTGGCGAAGCTGTTTCTCGACTTCCGCACTTGGTCCACGTTGGCACCTTTTTCATCTGTTATTTGGCGGTTGCGGTCTCGAGCATTATCCAGGTTTAAACAGGTTTTTACGGCTTCGTCCAGCGTGTCCTTATCATCCGGTAGTAGAAGAAGTTTCTCTCATATAACCTCAAACTTCAACCCGCAGGTCAATATATCTTGAACCAAACTTGTACGTAGGGTTCCAAATTCACCAGATAGTGATAGAATTTCAGTTATATACTGTTCTATCGACTGGCCCTCTTATTGTTTGCAGGTTAAAAATTTGTGCCTTTCGAAGGCTAAATTTCGCTTTAGGTTGAAATGGTTTTCAAACTTTTCTAATAGCTTTTCTAGTTTGTATTTTTCCTCTGCGGTAAATGTAAATGTGTTAAAAATTCTCATATCTTCTTCCCCTATCAATGTAAGAAGTTGAGTGCATTTGGTAATTTCTTCCTTCTTGCAAATTTCCATTGCATACAGGTATGTTGTAAACCTTTGCTTCCAGAACTTCCAGTTTTCTGCCAGGTTTCCCGTCAGAATCATTGGTGGTATACCACGAAAATGTGTTCGATTGTATATCTTCAGTGCATTTTAATTAATATTTTTGATCAAATCGCTCTTATAACGAATTTAAGTTGCACGTGAGTTCCCTTCGGAATTTTTTAGTCCGCCATGTTCTTCCACGACTGCGCATTGTAACATAAATGATGTGCACTGGACGAGCCCTGGGCGGAAAGTGGTTATTAAATACGTTTGGTTTACAAAGCTTCTGTATGTACAAGGTGTTGCCTATCTGACAGAAACGACATTGAGTATTAAATTAAATTTTGCATGCGGTACTCATGGATATAACATGCTAAAGAAAGTAGGATTACCATACCCCACCATTCGAACTCTAAATTTACGTTTACAATATTTACAATTTAATTCTGAAATTTTGGAGTCTGTTATAGAATTAAACCAATGTTAGTGTCACTTCCGGTGAAAAAAGATAATTAATTAATTAACTTTCAGTTTCAGATAAAGATAAAGTAGTGCATGATGCATATCGTTAGATTGGTTATTAAATTTGCTGTTTAATGGCAAGATGTTTGTTATTGACTTTATTGATAAAATAGCTATTATTAAGAGTTGCTAGAGTCAATTAGAATAGATTTTTCCAAGTCAAGGCCTTCTATGGTAAAAAATAAAATTTAAAAAAAAATTTTTTTGTTTCAAAAAATTGAAATTTGGCAAGAGTGTTATATGTAGTTTGACTCGTAGATTCAAAAAACATAAAATATACGGGGTGTTCCATTTAAAAAATCAAAGTTAGTATCATTTCCGGTAAAACCGGAAGTCAGTCATTTTAACTATATCTATCAGCCAATCAGGAATTATGTGTAGTATATTGGTATAAAATTTTATCCAAATCGATTCATAAATAAAGAAGATATAAACATGGCCCTATTCTCATTGTCACCCGGTATAGCCCTCCCCGACACGCTATCTCCGCCGAAGAATACGTAGAACTGCTTTAATCTCTTGATGCTAAATTCATCATTGGAGGAGACTGGAATGAGAAGAACGTAGCCTGGGGATCGAGACTAAATAATCCAAAAGGGCGTAACCTTCTCCGTGCCATACAAAACCACAATTGCAACTACCTGTCAACCGGAGAACCCACTTATTGGCCTGCGGACACAAATAAAATTCCTGATTTTCTCGACTTTGCTATTTTCTGTGGTATAGCGAACACATACATAAAAGTAGAATCAAATTATGACTTGTCCTCTGACCACACCCCAGTTCTAATTACCGTAAGTACTTTCATTATCATCAAACAATCATCCCCAAAACTCTGCACCAAGAACACCAGTTGGGACGATTTTAGAGGTATACTGGATCACGAAGTTAATTCAGCTATTCGAATTTAGGACGCACACGACTTAGACGAAGCAACTCATTACTTAACCACAATAATACAAAACGCGGCATGGCAAGCCACACCCAGTGAAACAAGCACCCACCCGGCAGATATCAAGATATCAACATTCCTCGTCACATACGACATCTTGTCACAGAAAAACGCAAGACACGAAAAAAGTGGCAGCGAACTAAACAAAGACAAGAGAAGACTTCATATAATAGGCTCACTCATCAACTCCACAATGAACTAATAAAAGTTAGGAATGACACCTTCCAGCATTATATCACCAACTTATCACCTATCGACCACACGATATGGAAGGCAACAAAAAAATTCAAAAGACCGACACTATCGATACCTCCAATCAAAAAGCTCGATGATACATGGGCCAGATCAGACAAAGAAAAAGCAGACACATTCGCCCGCCATCTCGCTACTGTTTTTTCAACACCTCAACCGGTAGGGAACAACGATGACACCGAAATGTACTCATTTCTTGATGTGCCTTGCCAAATGTCCTTACCACTCAGACCTTTCTCGCCAGCCGAAGTAAGCCGTCAAATCAAACTAGCTAAGCCTCGTAAAGCACCTGGCTATGACTTAATAGTAGGAGAAGTTTTGCAAAACCTCCCACGAAAAGCTCTAGTGTTACTTAAGGGGGGTTTCCAATCATGCATTGCCATGCAGCAACTTTTGATGCAGCATCACCAACAAAATGCATGACTATTTACATTTATGCAACTTTGCTCGTGACCATACAATTTTTTTTGCCTTTAGTGATGGAAGACGTTCTGATCGCAACCTAAGAAAAATTGAATTTATTTAATCATAATTGTATATTAAACCATCAATAAACCGCACTACTTACCTTAAATTATAAATAGGCAAGTGGCTATAAAATGTATGCACAATTATTTTTAGGTTAGGCTAAAATACTGAGCGCCAACATGAAATTAACAGTTGGTAACGTAAAATTGACTGGAAAGTCCCCTGAAATGCACGCCAGAAATGCAAGAAAATAGAACCAGTTCTAATTCCATGCATCACGGAACTTGCATTTTTTGATGCTGCATTTCCGAAAAAAGTGCATAGTGTAAATCGAAAGTTGCATGCATTTTGATGCTGCATCAAAAGTTGCTGCATGGAAATGCATGAGTGGAAACCCCCCTTTACCACCATATACAACAGCATCCTACGACTCTGCTACTTCCCCGCTCAGTGGAAACATGCTTTAATCATTATGCTTCCTAAGTCTGGCAAACCCCCCACGCAATCTTCCTCCTACAGACCCATCAGCCTGTTACCACTAATGTCCAAAATATTTGAAAAGTTGCTCCTCACAAGAATCCATGAAACTGTAGACCTATACCAAATTATCTCAAACTACCAGTTTGGCTTCCGACAGCATCATTCAACTATTCACCAAGGACATCGAATTGTTAACAGTATTATGGAGACCTTAGAGACTAAGCGCGTATGTACAACGGTATGCCTAGATATAAAGCAGGCTTTCGACAGAGTCTGGCACGCTGGTTTGCTACATAAAATTAAACTCCATTTCTCAAGCCAGTTATATCTAATACTAAAATCATATTTAACTGGAGAACCTTTCAAATCAAAGTAAACAACACAACGTCTGAATACCAGGAAATCCCCTCCGGAGTGCCGCAGGGCAGCGTTCTAGGGCCGCTACTTTATCTTTTCTATACCTCCGATACACCTACAACCGATAATACTCTACTTGCCATGTTTGCTGATGATACAGCTATTCTCTCAGTCAACGAAAACCCAATAACTGCAGCAGCCCATGTACAAACTCACCTAGACATCTTACAAATCTGGTTTAACAAATGGCGAATTACAGTTAATAGCGATAAATCCTAAATTACGTTCACTAACAGACGCGTTGTAAGTCCACGAAACAGTATCAACAATGCTCCCATACCTCAGAAGACTGACATCAAATACCTTGGACTACATCTGGACCACAAGCTAACCTGGAGCACACACATAAAAGCCAAACGTAAACAAATAGATATCAAAATTAAGCAAATGAATTGGCTCATCGGTAGACGCTCCCAACTCTCACTTTCGAACAAACTACTGCTGTATAAGTGTATTATCAAACCCATATGGATATATGGGATCCAACTATGGGGCTGCGCTAAAGCATCCCACACAAAAATCCTGCAGCGATGCGAGTCAAAAATTCTCCGCGGTATAACCAACGCTCCTTGGTACGTCACAAACGAAACTCTCCATACTGACCTAAGAATTCCGTACATAGCCTCAGAGATCCAGAGACTTGCCCGAACATACACATACAGCCTGCCAGGACATGAAAACCAACTCATAGAATAGCTCTCCAATCACCAGACCGTCACCAGACGACTAAAACGACAATGGCCACAAGACCTACCTTTGTAAACATCCAGAACTCTTAGTGATTAACTAACGGGAAGAAGGCGTTGGCCGGATCCCTTACTGACATGTCAAACCACATGAGATTTACTTATTACTCGTGTACGAGTAGATTGTAAATGAGCAACTTCAATAAAAAAAATCTTATAACAAGGGATTTGTCATTATTTAGTTTAAGTTTATTAAGTAAGAACCACCGATGAATTTCTTTCATTTGAACATTTGCATTTACAATCGCATCATTAAGATTGCAACCACTAACAAGAAGTGATCTGTCATCAGCAAACGTTACGCAGACATTGAAGGAAAAGTTGTTTACGTAAATAACGCAAAGGAGCGGCCCTAAAACTGATCCTTGTGGTACGCTAATCGAGGTTTCTAGTAAAGTGAATTTCGTATTACCTACACCTACGGGTAGAAAGGTTTTGATTATATATATATATATATATATATATATATATATACAGTAAAATGTTTGACTGGGATAGGGTTTGGAAAAACTCCAATCTCAGTGCTACGCACAGGTACCAAGCTTTAATGGTTAGATTGAATTAAAACCACTTGTATGTTTCGCCTGACGTTTCGTTTTTATTCAAAACTTTATCAAAAGCTAACACCTTGTGGACCAAAACACATGTTTTATTAAAAGCATGTGTAGATATTCAAATTTGAACAAATTCATAAACAGGGGCAGTAGGCCACCAAGATTACAGACCTGGGCTGCACATGATATAAATACACTTAGTCATACATCTAGTCAATTACACATTAAAAATTACTAGCACATTTAAAATTTGATTTACAATAATTTTATTAGCTATTTGGCCAACATGGCCGTCAAATTTGGATAAATCCAATTTATCCAAATTTGACGGCCATGTTGGCCAAATAGCTAATAAAATTATTGTAAATCAAATTTTAAATGTGCTAGTAATTTTTAATGTGTAATTGACTAGATGTATGACTAAGTGTATTTATATCATGTGCAGCCCAGGTCTGTAATCTTGGTGGCCTACTGCCCCTGTTTATGAATTTGTTCAAATTTGAATATCTACACATGCTTTTAATAAAACATGTGTTTTGGTCCACAAGGTGTTAGCTTTTGATAAAGTTTTGAATAAAAACGAAACGTCAGGCGAAACATACAAGTGGTTTTAATTCAATCTAACCATTAAAGCTTGGTACCTGTGCGTAGCACTGAGATTGGAGTTTTTCCAAACCCTATCCCAGTCAAACATTTTACTGTGTATGTAACCACACAAGCTGTGAGAAGGACTATCTTTATATATATATATATATATATATACCAATTTCAACATAATGTGATCTGTTTTCCAGATAACTTTTACACCAGTTTAATGGTAGGCCTCGAATTCCATATGATTCTAGTTTGAGTAGTAGTAAACGGTAATAAACGAGATCAAACGCCTTACTAAGGTCAATAAAAATCACCAAAGACGTTTTACGTTTATCTAAATTTTCATACAAATTATTCAAAAATACTCCAAAACAGGAACTATCCTTGAGAGAGAAAAACTGTTATATAATAAAATCTTTGAGAAGGCAGAATAAGTGCAGAACCTGAACTAACGCACTTGGCGCACATAAAGTAGGGGAGCGGGTTATAATAGTGGACTGGGGTAATAATGCACAAACCTTGTAAAATATTTGAATTTACCGCTTCACACTTTTCGTTAGCGGTAAACATCACTTCCATGTCTTGGGAATGTGATGCAACAAGCGAAAATACGGTAAGTTAAACTACTTAACAAAATATTTTTGTTTGAAAATGTTTCCATGTCTGAATTGAACATGCAAGTTGGCATCTCTGCTCACAACAATTAACTTTAAAAATCAAGTTTACTATTTATAAGTAAATTGAATATTGGAGGTTGTTATCCAATAGTGAGGTTATGTATGTAGAAAATTTGAGGTTTTCTTTTAAAGCCGCTTTTACACTGGTTTTAGTCCACTATTACCCGCGCAAATTTAAACTTTGGTTGTAATAGTGGACGTACGAGTTTAAGTTACGTGTATAATAGTGGACGCTCCCAAAATCATTTATTTATTTCAGAAACATGCCTAGAATATATAAAAGTAAAACCAAGCGAGTGAAATATGATGATGGGGCTCTACAGATGGCTTTAGCAGAAGTAAAACGTGGACATACCTTAAGAGATGTAGCCGAGAGGTATAATATTCCGAAATCTACTTTAGGAGAATATAAAGGGGTTGAAAATATTTCAAATATCCATATAGGTGCTGGCAGAAAAACAAAATTGCCAAAAGAAGATGAAGATGCTTTAGAAAAATACCTTTATGAAAGTGGTAAATATGGCTACGGCTTAACCAAAGCTGAAATGTTGCGATTTGTAGAAGAATTCTGTGAGGCTACTGAACCAACTTGGAATGAATTAGGGCCTGGTCGCGAGTAGTACGAAGGATTTATGAAAAGGCACCCTCAGATTGCTGTTCGTAAAGGTGAAAGCATGAGTTCACAGCGTTTGAGGGGAGCAGATCCATTCGTAATAAAAGAGTGGTATCAATTATTACAGAGTTTATATGAAGAGGAGAACATTTATGCTACAGATGGACACCTTGTATTTAATTGCGATGAGACAGGGCTTTGCCATGACCCGAAAGATGTAACAGTTATTGCACCCAAAGTACAAAAGAGAGTTTCGAAAAACATTGCAGGCTCCGGCAAGAAGAACACCACGGTCCTAGCCTGTGGAAATGCTAGTGGTGAGAAGCTGCCACCCTTTATAATCTTTAGTGGCAAATATGTTTGGCAGAACTGGATATCTAATGAATATTATCCAGGTACTTTGTACACAGCACAAAAAAAAAGGATGGATGGAAGGCGGCCTGTTTTTTAAACGGTTTACAGATGCTTTCTTACCTTTTGTAAAATCGATTGAAGAGAGGGGTGGTAAAAAAAGTGATCCTGATATATGACGGTGCAAGTGTTCATACCAGTTATAAGTTATCTAAATCTGCAATAGATCATGGAGTCATGTTGATAAAGTTATCTCTCAATGTATCTCATTACATGCAACCTCTTGATCAATGTGTTTTTAAACCAATTAAGACAATGTGGAACAGGTTAATGATTGACTTTAATAGAAAATTTCCGGGAAAATTATTGCCCAATGAGGAGTTCTCTAAAAAAATTAAAATAATATGGGAACAAACGTTTAAATCGGAATATTTAATTTCGGGATTTAGAGCTACCGGACTTTTTCCAGTAAATTTTAACAAGTTCCCTGAGGAAGGGTTTGATCCTGTAAAATTCAAGAGATATGAAAGCAGAGATTAAGAAGTCAATACTAACAACCCAGAACCAGATCAAAACCCTACAATGGAACCAGTAGCAGGACCATCGAAATTCGAAGATTTCATAAGGACAAAATTAACCGAAAACCTGTCCAAAATAGCTCCTGAATCTAAAAAGAGAAAAAGGGTAACTGATAATGTAGGAACTGTATTAATATTTACCCCTGCCCTGAAAATACTTAAAGATATGGAAGATGAAGAAAATGAAAAACCCAAGTATGAAGGTAATAAGCAGCTAAAGGGGGGACTGAAAAAAATAAAAGGACGATCGAAAAGAAGCAAGTAGTAGTAAAACGTAAAATCCGAAAACTATCAACTTCATCTGAATCTTCAGGAGCTGCAAATGTTTTAGAAAGCGAGTTTGAAGGAGAAGAGTTCAGTGATGATGACAATGAAGATGTAGAAGAAAATGTTATAAATGGTTGTGCAACTGTAACTATAAACAACATCCACCGTGGTAGTTTTGTTCTAGTAGAATTCATATACAATCGCAACACAAAGAAGGTATATGTTAAAACATTTGTTGCTCAAATTTTAGATTAAAATTCGAATTTTCAGTATCGAATCAGTTGTTTACGAAACTACAAAGAAAAACGAAATACATATGTATTCCCCCAAGTACTCGATGTAAACATAATTGAATATATTCAAATAAAATCTTTACTACCCTACCAAAAATTTATAGAGGACGCCATATTTTTTCTAACGTAAGTTAGATTAGGTATAAACTCTACGTTTTAATTTCCTTCAAATATACAAATGAATATACCTACTTAATGTATTTTTTGTGTGTTTTACATTTACCTTTATTACCTATGTCTAAAACAATTATTCTTTAAGACAAATGCAGCTCATAAGGTTTTTTTTATAAAAAATAATATTCAATTTAGTGATCAATGAGCCTTTGTTTATTTAGACATGCAGAACTTTTTTAAATTTACTGTGTTTCAAATGAAACAAAAAGCTGTTAATTGTGTACATTTAGGGCATGTCCCTTATTACCCGCAATGAATGAACAATGAATTAAGAAGCAAATGGCAGAGTAAGTCTACTATTACCCCCTGGGGGATAGTGGATAACAACAAAGAAAAATGTATTTTTATCTACCGATTGAACAGTAAAGTCTATTCAATTAAAGTTGTACTTTTTGGAGTCATACATCGAGGTAAGTTGCCTGAATTAATTTGATTTTTTTAATGTTAATGGTTTCAAAGAAAAACAATAAGCGTGTCCACTATTAGCCCTTAAGTCCACAATTACCCTCCGCTCCCCTAATTATTCAGCCTTATACCACGTTTGTAAGGTTAAAAGAATATAAAGTAGGAAGTCTTTATTAGCAAGCCCTAAAATATTTCTAATTGCAGTTTTGATTTAAGTAATATTTCTAAATTTAAAGACGTATTTTAAGAATAGCAAAAACATTCTCAGAACAGAAGAAATTAACAGTGATCCAATATATCAATCAATCGATTTACCTGTATGTTGCAGTACAAAATCAAAATTTACCATTAAATTTATTACAACGATTAAAAATTTATACAAGAAAATGTAAGGCCAAAATCAGGAAGGAGCAAAAAATTAAATGGTCCAGCAAAAGTCATGCAATGAGAAATTCTGTAGAAAATTTTAAAAAACGTAAATAAACATTTACCTGAACCTAAATTCATGCAATTTATTTGAATGTATGCTAATTTTATAGTTATTTTGCATTTCCATTTTATACTAAATAACCTAAAAGAATGACATACAAAATGTAAAACGTGTCAGTTTTCAAAAACAATCACGTACGCCTTGCAAAAAGTGATCCACCAATGAAAACGAATTGTGCAAAGTTTCCTTACTCTTATCAAGTAATTAATATAGAGGTACACTATCCCACACTAGAGTTCCTATAGCTGCGTTCGGAAAGAGGTACCTTTCCGAACGCAGTATATAATAGTAGAAGAGTTGAGACAACGCAAATGTCAGCCGCCAATACTGTTCCAAAAATAAATGATAGCGTACAAGGCCAGAGTTATCTTTCTTAGCATGTGTCACCTATGAATTTAATTACTTGTCACTTTGACAATGTCAAAAAAAGGTTAATTTAAAGCGTTTATGAAAACTACACTGGTAGGTATCTATTACGGATCCTGTATACGTAATCTTTGAGAAAGAGTTGAGACAACGTAAACGAAGTAGGTACAGCAGTGGATTTTAGTTTTCGTTTGCCACCCATACGCACTTTTTCCCACCTAGTCTGGTTCTACTTGTGAGTGTTCAGTTTATATGTTTGAACTATTCAGCTATTTGCTTCTCGTATTTGAGAATTTGCGTCAATGGATATAAAGCCCCGTTCGAATCTACTTTTGAAGCGAAAAATGCAACAACCCGTATTTCAAAAACTGTAGAAAAATAATTATTTAGGTAACTAATTTTTAAGTAAATTCCATATACTTACAACTCTGCAAGATATTCTATTTAAAGAACTATTGTCAGGTAGAAATGAAACACATATTAATACATTTGCATCAATAGTGTTAGACCTAAAGTCAAATAAAAATTTGTCAAATGTAACATTCCCAGAACTAGTTTTTACAGTAACTATAGGACTTAAATCTGGCGCAATTTGAGACGAAACTGCGCATGCGCAGTGGATCACAACCAATCAGCATCTATTCCCGACTTGTCTCAACTCTTATAATATTTAGGAACTCTATCCCACACCAGGGCCAGTATATATAGGAAAGTACCGCCATTTTTTGATCCGTGAGTATGCCGCCATTTTTGTTCCCATCAGCAATAACTGATTGAGTTATGTCTAAAATTTTACTTGAAATTGGCAAGGCTGTAAGTCTATGTGAAGTTCGAAGTTGGCAGGTTATGTTTTGCGTAGGTTTGTGTCAAAAGTGACGCAAAACCTAACCTGCTAACCCCGAATTTGATATAGACAGTCTTGCCAATTTTAAGTAACGTTTTGGATTGCCAACAAACGTCATGTTGACGGAATTGTGTTACAAACCCCAAATTGACGCATATGTCAGAGGAATATACATGGCAGATGTGGCGGTACTCTCCTATATACACTGGATCTGTCCCACACCAAGGTCTTTAAATATATTCGTAGTATGCCTAGAAATATAGGTCATCCCAACAACGACATTTTGGTGCCCACTGACAATTAGCCTGACAAACGTCATCGCTTGTGTGTATTTGAGGTTATATGATTTCAAAATGCCAGGATGTGCATGTTTGAACTGCACTAATCACTCAAGACATGGTTTTGCTTATTTCGCTTTCCCGCTGACCAAAAAAGGCGAAAAATTTGGGTTAAAAATTGTGGTCGCCATCAATGCGAGCCAACAAAATATTTAAGAGTGTGTGAGGTAAGAGTTTTTCATTATTATACATCTATCTATTCCAAAATACGATAACATTCACCAGACTGAGTAATAACAGAAAAGTTGGCTAGTGCCCAATAGATATTATAGTTGTGTCTTCTGTGTTCTAAAAACATTTTGAACTAAATCAATATGAAAATAATCGTCAGGATGATAAAAAGAAATTGAAACTTAATGCAATTACAACTTTATTTAACGTATCAAATTCTCCTGAACAGAAAATACTACATATCTTCAAGATACAACAAAAGATGATGTAGGAAAATCAGACGAGGCCAGCAACAATATCTTAGATAATGGTAAGGATGGTTAAAAGAAATTGAAACCTAATGCAGCTCCAACTTTTTTTAACGTATCAAATTTTTCTGAAGCAGAAAATACTACATCTCTTCGAGATACAACGAAAGATGATGTTGGCGAATCAGTTGAGGCAAGCAACACTATCTTAAAAAAAGTGAAACAAAAATTATGGAGAACTGAAAAAGAGTTGCAAAGATTTAAGAAAAAAACTAAACAGCTTCAAAACGTGATAAACAATAATCCATTTTTGGATAAAGAATTAAAAGAAATTTTATGTAGAGGAAACAAGGTTTGTAAATGGTCACCACAGCTAATACAAAAGGCAGTTCGGATTAGGTTTGCGGTTGGATGAAAGGGTTACACATATTTAAGAAAAAGCATGCATTTCTGTTTGCCCTCGTATAGTACATTTTGTAGACACCTTCAAAAGTTGTCTTTCAACTCCGGCTTGCTCGAGAAACTGCTTGCCGATATGCAAAGAGAACTCAAACATGAGTTAGAAAGGGAATGTTTGCTGCTGATGGACGAAATGGAAATTAAGGAATCGTTAGAATATGATAGAAGCACTGGTTCATATGTGGGTTATTCTACAATGCAAAGAGACGCGACAAAACAGAAATTAGGAAACCAGTTATTTGTGTTTATGTTGAGAGGTCTAAATTCCAATTGTAAACAAATTATTGCTTATCTTGTCACCAGTAAGCAAGCCAATAACGAAGAAACAGTTAATTTAGTCAAACGTATTGTTATCCAGGTGGAAAATGTGGGATATAAAGTGTTGGGACTTGTTAGTGATATGGGTTCGAAAAATCAAGCTGTTTGGAGAAATCTGGGAGTTTCTTTAGGTAGATATTCAAACAAAAATTTATATATTTTTGCCGATCCTCCTCACCTTCTAAAAAATTTAAGATCTGCTATTATGACACATGATATAACTATACCTGAAAACGTGGTGGAAAAGGGAAGAAGTTCAAATACTGTCAATTTTAAATACATTATTCAATTAGTAAATAAACAAAGACAATATGATCTGAAACTAACACCAAACCTCACGGAACAAGTGTTGTACCCTACAACGTACGATAAAATGAATGTTGCATATGCTGCATACATATTTAGCACTACAACTGCTTCAGCTATTGAAACTCTAGTAGGTTTAATGAGTAATCATGCCTTAACTACTGCATGGTTTCTACGAAAAGTACGGACGCACTGAACAGTAGAACTCGTAAAGCATCAATTACAAATAAAAATAAATCACAGACTTTTTCAACGTTAAATGCCTTTATTGATTTAATACACACAATAAAAATAGGAAACGGTGTTTGAAAACCTATACAAACAGGTATAATTCTTACTACCACAAATGCGATTCAGATAACGGAAGAATTCATCATCATCATCATAAACAGCGTTATATATTCCATCTCTGGACATACGCCTCCCCAGTTTAACGGAAGAATTACTAACAGAAAATAAATACAAATATGTCCTAACTTCACGATTTAGTCAAGATGTACTAGAAAACGTATTTTCGGTTCTTAGAAGGCACGCAAATAACAATCCTACTGCTCTACAAGCAATAAGGGCTTTGAAACTAATTACAGTGTCACAATTTTTTGATAGTAACACTGAGCGAACATTTCTACGCAGCTCATGGAACTGTATTTCATATAATCTCCTATGGGAAACTCGTTATTCGGAGTTTGCAAGTCTCCTTGAATATATTTGAATGTGTCTGATTTATAAGCCACAGTCAGTGCATGATAACTAGTACTTTCTATTGGTCTTTCTTCTATATCAGCATCATCATACTCTATTCCTAATATATCTTTATTAGCAAATACAATCTCGGCAGGAGCAGATAGTTGCCTGCGATTTAGATTATCTGCTAAACCCCCTTCATCCTCAACTGCAGAGTCTTCATCTGTGAGAATATTGCTCTCAGGAGGCTCAATAAATATATCCGTCAGATAATCCTTATCATAAGCAATATCTAATGCTTCCTGAAGTGAATTCCGCTGAAATAAAATATTTAGTGAATAAACAAGTCACAAGTATGTTACCGCCAAAAGCGCTCATATGGGTATGGTGATTTTGACTTCAAGATATGAAAGCAAGCACAATATAAGTTGTAACGTATTATATGTAAATCAACAGCCTTATGTTTCAGTTACATAATACCAAATTCAAAATTCAAGCAAAATAATACACTAAACCCTAATATAATTTACACATGTTTTGACATTTAGCGTCACTTTTATGTAATAATTTAAACATTTCTTATAGAATGCGATAAAATAGTATACGCAACTCTTTAGAAAAGTGGTTTTACTGAACTCGTATGGCTGTTTAAGTATTCGCTAACGCTCGTACTCCAACCAATCATACTTGTTCAGTAAAACATCATTTTTCTAAATTTGTTGCGTAATATACTATTGTAATTCGAATTTTGGAATATCATGCAACTTCACAGGAAACTCAGTTCCTGCAAAATGCAATTCATTCTCATATTTGTATACTGTTTAGTTATACAACAAGCATGATTATTAACAGGATGTAAAGCGGCCAAGACACTTCACATAAAATAACAATTATCAGCATTTTTAATGTTAGTTATATACAGCCTTCCTTTTTTGAATTGTTTGCGGTGGTGGAATATATGATGAAGCCCTTAGAGTACTATATTTATTGATATTCAACTCACTAAACAACAACCTTTTCAGAGCCCATCCACTTTCTCTTTCTTGAAACTCACTAACTTTATTGTCGATGATATCAATGAAATAATTATAAAGTTCGTTTAGGTTTGTTGATGAAGTGCAAACCTTGAATTTGGTATTAAATGATTTTACTTCTTTTAGATCTTTCGATTGTAATGTGAAAACTCCAAACAATTTAATACTAATATTTAAAGCGCTATGCTTACCCAAACTTGGTACAATGGAGTCAACACATTTTTGCTTCAAAATCTTCATATATTCTTTCACATCCACATAAATTTTTGTATCAGCTTGCAGGCTTCTACAATTTTGCATGATGTATTTTTTCAAGACAGATACACCACATAATTCACATCTTGTTATATCGCCTTGAATTTTAATGCTCCGATTATCAACACAAGTTTGTTTAGGTTTAGGTGTTAGTTTAACACTTTCACACTTCCTTTTCCATAAACCATGTTTTTCAACTTGATGTTTTCGAAAATGCCCCAAACTTGAAAATGTAACTCCACATACTTCACATAACTAAGATAGTGGTATAGAATAACCTTCTTGATGTCTGCGTAGGTTATCTTTCCGAGTGAACTGCTTATTACACATCTCACAAGTAAATTGCTTCATCTTCACACTAATAGTACTAAAACAGAATAAAGTGAGAGCTCTACATTAACCCTCGCACATTATGTTATTAATTGCTATAATTGAATATAACCGAATACTTCTGATATTATACGAAGATGTACCCCAACTGCTATTCGCAATACAATTATCAGTAATAGCCCATACATATTAGATTAAATTTCACCAAAACATATAAACAAACAAATAAATAATATTAATCTAAAAATCGGTAGGAATATTTTATATTAGTGTGCCGAACAACATACCAAAAGTCCTAAAGCGAAATATGCAGGCTTCATGTCATTTTTGACAAAAGAAAAATAAAAAGTTATTTCCTTAATAATAACGCATATACGTTGCCATTGACCTCTATGGATGTAATGCTAATTACCAACTGACTTCATATTCTTTTAATTGAAATTTATTATGTATTTTGACAAATTCCGCTTACCGCGGAATTATCGAAGGGCGTGGCAACGTCGCTAAACTATAAGTCGGTGCGTGTCTGCTGCAGACTGCACTTGCATTACTGTGTAACTTGTACGCTCGCGTTTTTTTGTGATGTTATTGTTTATTTTTACTGTAATAAACTACTTAGTGAAAGGAAGCGTCTGGTGGTAGGCAAAGGTATAGACGACCTAATCAAAGCAAGCGAGCACCGAAAAGATGAAATGCTTGATAGGTTTAAAAGCATTAAAGTAAAACATACTTCAATCAGGGTGCATGTAGACTGTAGAGTGCCGGTAAGTAGTAATAATAATACTAAAATGTATCAACCGTTATAAAACCAGAAACGTCTAGCCGCTACCGGTAACCGAGTATCCATCACCCGAACGAATTTTTAATAGCCAGACTGCGAAAAGCCGTTCCTCGCTATCGCAATTTCTCCCGATAGTAAGTTACCAACAGCGGCTAGACGTTAGTTATAAAACCTTATAACTAGGGAGGGGCAAAACTATAGGGATGGGCGAAAAACTATAATTAATTCAATAACGTATAATTGTGCATGTAAACATTACAAAGTTTTTAACACTCTCTATATATTTTAAGTACAGTTACGGCCAAATAAAACCGGGCAGTACTTTACTCTGTTGTGAATTGGTATTAAATCACCTAAGAAACATAAAAATTAAAAATGACATATTAAGAATTCAAATTGTCAAGGTACTGTCAAGTAAAAGCCTTATTTAGAATGTCAAAATGGTGGTCGTTTTTATTTGGCTGTAACCGTATCTACCAATTATTGTATGGCTGTTAAAAATAATTTTTGGGTCCAATAAAAATAAATAGGCAAATATTGTTACTTTTTATTTCAGAAAGGCATACACCCATCCAATATTTATTTAAAAGATTATAAACAAAATCAGCTTTATGATTCAGATGTGTCACTGTCTGCACCTAAACTAAGATCTTCCACTTCCACTTTCGACATTAAAAATGACTGCTTGTTTTTTGGTGAAGAAGCTTCTATCAGAAAAGAGACCAAAAAATAAATGAAATATAGATACTGTACTGAAACAGGCTCAAGAAAGAAATGATGAATGGGGCGAAAGTGTGTGTGCCCGTGTCGTAAGTGCCAAGGATTTAATTGCAGCTGAAGCTAAGTTTTTTGTATCTTGAACTCGATTCAAATAAATTCAGTTATAGGTACACAACTCCAAAAATCTTCCGATGCTCGTGGAAGGCCCCTTGGTACTGAGAAACAGCTTTCTTTTTTAAAGCTTGTGGATTTTGTAGACACAAGTGATGAATGCCAATTGTCGATTGAAAAACTCATCTGTGCCATGGGTGATGGCGAGAAATACACAGGGCAACATTTAAAACAAAAAATTGTAGCTCACTATCGGAAGTCTGTTTTTGTAACCGAAACGACCGGCAAAGCATCTATTTTCAACTTTAAGGGGTATTGCAAATGCAATACTCCATGAAAAATGGTACAGTGAACGCAAAGCGTCCGAAAATGATGAGAGGGTCCGAATTATACAAGCAGCCGCCGCAATAATTAGGGAAGATTTTCGCACAATGGTATACCAGGTTGATACTTATCCTGCTGCTGATGCTAATTTGGAGGATGCCATTCAACAGGTGAGACGCTGCAGACATTCCTCAACCAAGTTGTGACTACGAAATCAAAGACTAATACATCTACGGGTCGTAAGAGAGCTGCTACTGGTCAAGCACTTATTTCAGCCTGTAAACCGCGGTCTTTTATATCACCAACTCTTTTGGACATAGGTGTTTATGCCCATAGGTGTTTTGCATCCAAGGAATTAGTCAACCGGCTGAGCAAACTTAGGTTTTCTGTAGACTACGCGGAGGTAAAAAGGTAAGCTTTTTATTTTGTGTATCTTAAAAAGTTTCTTTATAGATTTTTATTATTTTTAGATATGAGTACTCATTAATGGCAGAACATTAATCTCTAGAGGCACACTTACAATAAGCCTTTGATAATGCTGACTTTAACGTCAGAACCTTAACAGGACATGGTACTTTCCATAGCATGGGCGGTGTGGGTTTACCACTCCAGCTCCACATACCTCTGCTAATTCGGTTCTTCGCGTGCTACATGCTCTAAACATTTCAGATATTTCTGCACGTGGTTCAATGCCAATTAAATGGTATAAAAAGCCACCTATATCTGGACTCAAAGCTGTTAAGGCGCGTGAGTTTAAAACTGTTTCGCTGAAAACTCTGGAAATAGTAGAAGCTGCTTTAATATTAGATAATCTCCACCAGCTTGGAACGGTTTTATGAGGAGAGTCTGTAACACAGGCTTCGTGCATTTTAATAAAACTGACATAGACCCCGGAAACCGCAGTACTAGGTATATACACAGCTCTTTTGTTTGAGAGAGAATGTAAAAAGCTGGCGCAGAAAAGCTGTTTGGTTACTTTTGATCAACCGTTGTATGCCAAAGCATCTGAGATTGTGGCAGCCTCATCTCCTGGAGAATTAGACATTGTAACCGTTCGCCTAGGTGGTTTTCACCTTCTCATGTCATTTCTAGGATCTGGTGGTTTCATTATGGCTGGGAGTGGCCTTGAGCAACTCTGGGAGCAACTGTACGCCAAGGCATCCGCCCATCATTCAGTTAGAGGTCACGCCTTCTCCAAAGCTCTTAGGGCTCACTTTCCAAAGGAAAGAGCTCTTCTTTCGCTTATTTTATCCGATTGTGCTGATCTTGACGGAACACGAGAAGATTTATAACAGCTAGTAAATGACGTGCTGGAAGGGACAAAATCTCCACTTCATCTAGTTGAATCCAATATTCTACAGTACGTTCTATGTGCATGTTATATGTTAAAATCTATTAGCCCTCAAAATGAAAGGGGTAATTCGCGTTGAGTTTCTCGGAGGGAAACGGAGGTGGAAACTCAAGGCACTCGGCTAGCAGCAGAGGCGTTAACCTCGGGTTCGTTTACCTTAAGGGCCTCGGTATAACTCCAAAAACAAAAACTTACCGCTCTAGCTCAAATGAAATTTATTGGGCGCCACCCTGGAATTCACATCGAACAACTTTGGGCCAGGGATCCCAAAGAAGTCATTCCTTCTCCCAACTACTGAAATAAAGTCCTAAGGGCACCTCTGTGGGAAGCACAAAAAAAACCAAGACCAAAATAGGTATATGAGCTTGTTTATTTGTTAAATAAACCTTGAGCCTGCGTTGACCTGGTTGCCACTAGCAACTATACACATACTCGAAAATAAACTTAATTATAAGTATCATAAACAGTGTACCCGTTTGCTTTTAATGAAACACAATAAAGGTTTGATTCCGTTCTATGTTATCTACTTTCTATTATGATTAATGGAACCTATTTAGCAACGGTTCACGAAAGTGAATTTTATTTTAAATTATTTTGTGAATAACCACAAAATGCAAGAAACCCAATTACGGTAGCCAACAACCACCCAACGATTAATCAGTAGCACAGCAAATTACTTAAAATAAATCCAAAAATATAAGCAATTGTTGGAAGTTAAATTTTCGTTAGCAAAGGGGCTTATGGCCCAGTAACACAGGAATAATAATCAATGGATCGGAATTCGCGCTCGCAACCACCACTTATAGTACAGACCAAGTGGTTATGTTTTAATCAAGAATAATTTTGTAGTATACGGGCGACGGACATTGAGATCTCAACAACTTAACCACGTATGTTTATGTCACCTCTAGGGTGGGTACGAAGGGCTGATTTAAAGCACAAAGATTGCGAGATCGATTGTAATCCTATTTTTAATTCGGACGCACCCTGTATATGCAACCGGTAGGGTAGAAATTTATATGCCCGATCTATTAAGTGTTCGAAATTCTAACCCTCAATTATTACAAACTACTTAATCATCTAAATTTTAACCGTATCTGGAATTCAATTTACCAACTAACAAGTGAGTTTAGTAACAATTCGCAAGGGATTGCTAAGCTTGGATGTGCATTTACCCTGATTTATTCGTGGGGTGAACACTACTTCTATAATTAGAGGTTTATTCAATAAAACTGTACCTTAAAATCCCGTACTGCTTAATGCAGTTAAACCTAACCTATCTGTTACATTCCAATCATTTTAGAAACGTTGCTAGGGAACCCAGAACCAGAATTGTGAAGTCGCAAGCTGCTTGGCGAGCTCTAGTATCGTAAGTAGCACCTGGGGGACGATACGTGTCTTCGCGTTCAACAGGCAAAGTCCAAGGGTACTGCGTCTGTACAGATGATCTGCAGGGAAAGCGTGCTCACGCTACAGCTGTGCAGTCGAAACGGAGGCAGCAAGAGCCTCTGGGAATCTTCATGGGAAAAGAAAAGGGCTGAAATAAAACGACCCACATATAACCTACTAGAACGTAACGAATCTAAAATTTACCTTAGTTGGTGGACGCCCTTTGTAAGTTTAGTGCAATTTAATGCCTTTTATGCTTAGATTGCCTTTTATACTTTAGCCTTAGGCCCATGTGACAAGAAGAGTGTTTTATCCGCCAATTTGCGAACAGAATTTACGTGAACCAAAATATACACTTCTACGAATCCTCTAAATGTTACGGAAACCCATTTGGGGACTGGAGTGCTGATAAACCTTCCGATGGGAAGCCAAAAAGCAGAACACACTAGTCCACACCTTCTCTATTTCACAGTTAAACAGGAAATGCCCAATTTTCTTATCTTCTAGAAACTAGCAAATGTGCCAAAATTCCCCAAAAGTTTAGAGATAAGGCCAGTTCCTCCACATTTTTAAAAATGAGTACACAAGGTTGCCTATAGGAAAGGCGCTAACACATTAATTAATTTAATGAACAAATGGAACTGTAACAAATCAAAAATCTATGGAAAATCCAGGGCCTACAGCAAAGCTTTGGATTCAGTATTTAAGAATGGTAGAGCTGATTCGCTTATTCCTGCGCGCTGAGAGAATGGCAAACTGGGAACTGCACCTTTATTGCGTAGCAGCAATGATACCCTACTTGCATGCTGCTGGACACTTTCAGTATGCAAGGTATGCACATCTTTACCTACAACAGATGGAAAAACCCGATTCCAAGATGCCCCCAGAAGAATTTTCTAAATTTGTTGCGGACGGACATTACACTATACAACGTGTAGGAGTGAATTTTGGTCGTGTATTTCAACAGATATGGCGATCGAACAGTCTTTGATGGACCTTTTAAAAGTTCAGGGAGGTCTCACTCATGGCCGTGGTATATCTGATAGTCAGCTACCATATTTCGTGCTCTATTTTCCTGGATGTCTTAAAATTTGTAGTTCCGTTGAACGCCTGACTGGTAGTACTATAACTTCAACAGAACAACACGTTGAACTTAGAAATTCAAGATCAGTGGATGCAAAACATTTGAACCTTTTTATAAGTTGGCTATCTACCTGCTCTTCTTGGCAGGAATGCAGTTCCTTACGGTCTTTATCATCTGGGATTGTGGGAGATCAAACCATTAATTGTCATGATGCAATGGAATTGGCAACCATGCGATGAAGGTAGTCCTCGGTTGCAGTTTCTCCAACATGAAGCTATCAAGAAAAGATAAAGTTCTTCCATTGGTGGCAGTTAATTCCAGCGGAATTATTGGAAACGAAGTCGTACCAGTGAATTTGCAACAACTTTTCATGCCCATAGCTGGGCAATAAACAACAGTTCTCGAAATCTTAGGCAATACCTTCAGTATGAGCTGTCCCCAAAGCCACCTGCACTTTTCGATGAAGTGTCTATGAGAACAATGGCCAAGTCTACACTTTTGAAAGTTTTTTGCTTTTCTTTGGATTACACACATTTCTCATCTTCTGTAGTTGTTATAGGCTATCTTCTTCGAGCCTTGGTTTGGCCTAAACATTTTAAGCTCTACTTGAATCATACAAGAATTACGTCGGGCAACATTTAATAAATATTTTCCTGTAAGTTTTATATTGCTTAAATATTCGTAAGTAACTGCTCAATAGATTATTATATTATTATTATATTATAAACGGGGCTGCGCACGCTATTGCGCGGTCTATTCTATTCAATTTACCACCATTTTTAGGTCTATTACGTGTTACACATCCCTCCCCTGCCTCCCCCTGCCGTCCACCTGACCAAAGAAGGAAGCCCTCGAGACTCCGCCCCTCTCCAAGGAGGCCCTCGGGGATCCGCCCTTCAGCAAGGGGGCTCATGGGGCTCCGCCCTCTCCAAGGGACCCTCGGTGAGCCGCCCCTCTCTAAGGGGGCCCTCTGGGCTCCGGGGGTTTCGCTCCTCTCCAAGGGGGGCCTCGGGGCTCCGGAGGATCCGCCCATCTCCAACGGGGCCCTCGGGGCTCCGCCCATCTCCAACGGGGCCCTCGGGGCTCCGCCCTTCTCAAAGAGGGCCCTCGGGGCTCCGCCCATCTCCAAGGAGGTTCACGAGGCTCCGCCTCTCTCCAAGAAGGCCCTCGGGGTTCGGCCCCTCTCCAAGGGGGCCCACGGGGCTCCGCCCCTCTCCAAGGGGCCCTCGGGGCTCCGCCCCTTTCCAAGGGGCCCTCCGAGCTCCACCCCTCTCCAAGGGGGCCGTCGGGGTTCCGCAAATGGAGGACATCGCGTCTGCAATTGTCGTGACGGACACACACATTTGATCGTTCTCCTTTATTTATATGATTAATATATAATAATAATTCTGAAACGACTAAGACCGTCATTAATAATCATGCACAACGATTTGAAAAGTAGGTAGATATTCAATAAGGCTTTATTTAGTGAAACGTGTACATACACAGTTTTAAACAAAAAGCAGAAAAATAAAACTGAATTCTAAAAATTATTACATAAGTTGAAAAAACAATTGCGCACTAATTTCGTTGTCATCATACTGTATTCTTAGATAGGCGGCTTCATCGTTAACACGAAGGTTCTCCCAAAATTGTGGTCGATTTTCAGGCATCAACTCAGTAAAATTTTACAAGATCTTCTGTTTTCTCTCCTCCTTAATTCCTCTAACTTGGGAAATAGTTGGCGGTCTCTCAATGCCTCCTCTAGTCGCTTTCATCTTCAAGAAGTTTAATTCTAGAGATGTATCTGCAGAAAAACTTGTTTTATAAAATAACACATAGCTGCCTCGCTTAGCAACAATTTCAAAAATGTCCTTCATATACGGCCTAGGTTTCAAATTTGTTATCTTGTAAGTTGATGAATTATCCGGCCAATCAAAAAAATCTTCTTGCTTCATTTCTTTTACATCTACTTTCCCTGAGTTGGATGAATGTCCACATGAAATAAAATCGGTAAAGTCATACACCTTCATTCGTTGTAAAGATTGTTCCACCTGGTGGTTGAAACTGTCAGCTGACATAAACGTATGCCCAAGTTCAAAATATCTGAAGGTTATTGTCTGGGTCGAAATATAAACTGAATTAATTATATACACCATGTAAGAAAATAGTGCCCAGTTTTTGTTTTGGCCTGAACAATTGTCAAGCCAAATTATTATATTTTCCTTGTCACGCATCTCCAATATGAAAGCATGAAATGTGCTTATAAGGTCTTCCTTTTTTTGTCCAGATATGCACTCATGCCATAGGCATGCAAAGGGCTTAATTTTCTGTTTTTTACCAACTGGTACAAAACTTTCATTAAAAAGTATTACCCTTTGGCAGAACACAACCCTCTTAAACATGTCGATTCTGGGCAACATGATAACTTTCTCCAAGTTTACGGAAAAACATACTGTGCTTGGCAGAAAATTATATTCTGCGTCAGTTGATTTCCTAATATACAACCTCTATAAATGACAGTAACTGCAATCTTCCGACAAATACTCTTGCGTATGTTTAGAATTGTTCCCTAGAGTTGCAAAGGAGATATTAAAATCGTTTGTTACACATTTTTTGTATAACTCGTATGAGCATTTAACTGTGGGATGCAAATTCATAACATCGCATGCTCCTAATGGTAATGTCGCTGGGAAGGTATCTTTTGTTGGGGGCATATGTTCCCTCTGATAGTGAGACACAGTAGGTCCAAAACTTTCAGTATGACTTTTATCAAATCCCTATCCGTTTTTGGTGTTTTTGCGTGTTTCCCTCGCATATCGTTTAAAGACCGGTTAACAGCAGGGTTTTCTTTAGCCACGACATTTGTAATTATTCTGTCATTTTTTGGATAATATCCCAGAGTGGCCAAAAAGAACGATTTGCATACCTCAAGCTTTTCTCCATGTTCATTTAAAAAAATATATTTAAAGGTTCTGTTGCGAGCCCGCTGTTCATTTCCTCGTCTTCTCTTCACATCATAAACAGACATATTAGAAGATATAAAAATCCTTCTTTCCTGCCAATTCATCGACCAATACTGGGAATTCAGTGAAACACGATGGTTGTTACTAAACTCTTTGCACTTTGGAGAACAGTTTATTACAACCAGGCCTAATAAAATGTTGCTTCTGTTCCTTCTTTATTTTATCTTCTTTTCTTTTTTGCACGCTTTTTTCAAATCTTTTTCTTTTCCTGACTTCTCCTTTCTTAGTATACTCTGGTTCAGAAATTGTAGCAACACTGGTTAGCTGACACATCACCACTATCTGATATATCTGATTCGGATGATTCAAAAAGTTTTGCGTCCTTTGAAGCGGGCAGCTTGAAACCAGGGCCCTTAGCAGAATCGTCCGAATCAAATAGATAATATGCAGACGTAGGTACTGAAACAGGAAAAGTTGCTGATACCTCGTTCTCGACAGTCGCTGACTCTAAATTTGTGTGTTCTTTAGGGTCGTCCCCTTCTACGTGGTTTTCGAGATTGTAAACTTTCACTGGCAACAAGTTTGTATATGTTATAGTATCTGTCCCACCAGTTTGTTCAAAATAAAATAAACCAATTCGTAAACTAATATTTAAACTAAATAATCAAATCTGGTACGTCGGGCATTACTTTGCATAATTCGTTGGGAGCTTTCCTCATTACCGTCTGCGCCACCTTCTTGTATTGGGGTACAATACTTCTTAAAAACTTTTTTATAGTACTCGAGGGCCTCCAAGTCTTTCCAATCGTTGCCATAATGTTTTTCCAAAAGTATGTTGACATCTCTAAGTTTTAGCATGTTGGGTGCTACTCCAGTTACTACGTGAGTTGGGTTAATCATCTTTACGGGTCTTCCTTTTTTGGTTATAAATTTATTCATTCCGATATCGCTTTTGTATGCTTGCACACCCCTAACAAGAACGGAGGTTTTATTTTCACTTTCTAGGTTTACAAATAGCATCATATTTTTCTATAACAGTTTCTCGACTTTTTACTGTACCTTCAGCAAAATTAAAAGTATTATAGATTTCCAATCCTTCTTCTCCAATTTAATTTAAGAATATTGCCGTCTTTAAATCCTCTGCCTTATTCTTTTTCTCCGATGCCACCATAAAAACGGCAAATTTTTGTTTCCATTTCTACCATAATTCCGCAAAATTTCCTGATTTGAAATCAAGAGGTGCTGGTTTATTAAATCCTTCCAATTTTATTGACCACTGTGCTGTCACCATGAGAGTTTTATTATGTCTTCCTGTATATACAAACTTGTTATTTTATAACTGACCTAACTCCATGGTAACATGAACAACCTACTGGATCTGTATGTTACAGAAGCCAACATAATTGGCGAAACGTTTAAATATAAACCTTTTAAATTATTAAACAATATGTTACGACAATAAGATTTTTATTTACCAAACTAAAATCTTAGATAATTTTAATTTTGACGTATAAATCTCCCCTGTACTTACATAATAATCATTAATTAAAACTTATCATCGGCCAAAATTGGGCTTGACAAGTTAACAAGTGCTGCTAAAATTACACCTATGTTATCGATGTGTGGTAATAAATGCCACGATATTTTCTCTATGAAAATCTTGAATACTTTTAGTAGCTGGATCGCTCTTTCTACATGCACCCTAGCCCTTGCAATGCTTGCTGTTTTCTCTGCTTGCGATTTCTAAACTGAGGCGACGAACTAAGGTTATTCCTGATTCTGCACATTCTTTCTCAATGGCAAATCCTTTATCGACCATTATTTGATCAACATATGGCGTCAACAGGTTAATAATTTGCTCATTGTTAAATATGGCTTTATCAGACACTTTTCCGCCATATGCTGGGCTCAAGTAGGTTGCAAGACCTGCGGGGTTCACTCCAACCAGAAATTTTACTGTATGCACAGATTTATAATATGAACAACATCGCAGACGACATTTTAAGCATTTTGGTTGTTGCAAAGGTATTTCAGTGCAATCAAGAATTATTCTCACTTTTTTGTAATTGTTGTCTGAAGCTAAGATTCAATTTAAGTTTAATTAACGCAAGTAATACGTTGTGTGTAACATTATGATTACGTAGGTTTAAACTTGTAATAGTTTCTTCAACACGCTCTACAATACAATTAAACAGATCACTGTTGATTCCTGTATATGCCACTAGCAATTTGTCCGATTTTAAAATGCCATACTCTGCATTTGAATACATTGAAAACGTATCAACTTGCACTTCCTTATCGCAATTAGTTCGCAGCTTTGTTTGGGCAGTACATAATTGTGCTAATACGTCTAAACTAGTAGCCGTTTCACTTTCCACAACTATTAACTGAATCGTTTCCATTGGTGAATTATCTTCCACAGGGGCTGATTAGCTTATTTGCACATACTTCTGGCGATTTTGCAACCGCTCCGATCGTGCATTATTAGATTTTTGGATATCTTGCATCCTCAATGGAATGTTACAAGAGGGTATAACATTTTTCTTTAAAACTTTTTTTGTTTTTAAAGGTGTTGCTAAAATGAGGGAAAACCATGTGAGTAAATGTCGGTTGCTTTCATATATTTTATAACGATTTTTTAACACATTCACTGCCGGTGTTCCGACCGGTTAGCATTTTTAAGCATCGGTGAGTTTATTTTTGCATAAAATGGTAGGAAAATCAGTTTTGAGTTACAATGTGGCCAAAAATGTCCAAAACACGTGACAACACATATGGTGTGTGATCGGCATCTGAGGAAGAATTCTTAACCAGGGGCCAATCACACACCTTGTATGCGATGTGATACACTGCCTAGGGAACAATAAGAACTAAAAATTTATTCGTAGTTTTGTTACAAAGCAAATAAAAGCAAACAACAAATACTGAAAGATTTCCAAAAGTAAAATCAGAAATAGTAAATGAAAAAATTAATAAATATTTATGCAAAATTCTAAAACACGGTTCTAAGTACAACCCGGGTGGATAACTTCTGCACAGTTGTTTTTGCGATTCGCCCTGATAGTTCCTGTACAATAAGTCTTCCGTTGGAGCAACATAGAAGCTAAAGAATGGCTATTATAAAAATTGTTCATAAACAAACTGTGGTTCTTGTCCAGCCCTTGCATTAGTTGCAACACCACGGTGGAAACATGTCCAACATTACTAGAAATGTCTTTTGCTCCCGTATAGACTATGAGTTTCAACGTAAGTCCACTGGGTTCCGCCAAAACATATGTTTTGATGCCATATTTGTGTCTTCTTCCCAGCAAATACTGACGGAAACTCAACCGGCCCCTCCAGGATAACATGGATTCATCCAAGCTTAGTTCCCGGTGCGGAACGTAGATCTAAAGAAATTTGATTTATACAGATATTACAAATTTGTCTAAAATGTTTCTTACCTCTGTCATTTTTGTATTGAAATAATCCACAATTGGCCTTATCTTATATAATTTGTCCTGTCGAACACTTACATCCGGTTTAGGATTACTGGCAAAGTGTAAGCAACGGAGGATTAGAAGGAAACGGTTGCGGCTCATACTTTCCGTAAAGCTCGTTATTCGAGATTGTTCAAAGTTGGATGACAGAAACACCTCTTCGGCGTAACTATTTGTTTCTTGAACGACGAGATCGTAGAACTCATCGCTCACAAGCATATCAAAATAATTGATGGGATCGTCTCCAGCCGGTTGCGTTTTCAACCCGGGGACTTCCGTAAAGAGTAGGTTCCTACGATTAATTAATGGCGGATCGCTCCACACAATGTCATGGACTTCTGCAGGGGCTTCTTCTAAAACACCTGCATCCAACTCCGTTTCTGCCGGTTCAGAATCGCTGCCACCTACCTCTGATTCATGGGGTTCCTCATCGCTCAACACATGTTTATCGAAACTGTCGTCTGATAAATCTAAATAGGCTGCCATTTCATCTTCTGTCAACGCCTTGGGATTCTTCACTGATACTTTTCGGGTCCTTTTAGCACGCGAAGGCCCTGCCACAGGTTTATCGGCCATAATTACAGCGCGAAAATCAAAACCGGAAACCAAGGTCCAAAATTATTTTTAACACACCTCCTCACTATGCCGGCACAAGCTACACTGCATTGAAGCCACGCCGAGACAGCTATGCAACGCTAAAATCAAGTGCGCAGATCACACAGGGTGTGTGTGATTGGCGTCCTGCGGAACATACGCTTCACACCCACGGTGTGTGACCGGCAGTGAATGTGTTAAATACCCTCTAAAACTGGTAAGATACTTGGATGAAAATCTTTTTCCTCGAAATGCAATGAGCACACTAGCATGTATTTTGATATGGGTTTACCAATTCGCAGTACAGTAGCCCATTGTTTTGACAGCTTCAAATCTTTTGGAAATTTATGCAAACTAATGCCTTTTATGGCGTAACTTTTGCACTGAGAGACAGAACAAATACACCTCGATTTAGATTTCATAATAATTATAAAAAATTTACGGCATAAAACTGATATTTTTAATTAAACATTTCTTGCACACCTGCCACTATACGTGTTTATGTATGGCTGATCCACAGCTGATCTATGTTTTTCACGTATTCTATAATTACTAATTTCTCCGCCAGGCGCCAACACTTGTCTTGCACTTTTCCAATACCCTCTTCAATTTGACCTTGACCATCTATCTGCGTACTTTAAATTTATTTTGAATTAAAAACCTGAAATTTTAAGTTTAGAGGGAAATATTAATTTTGTTTTTAGAAGAGAGTGCTACGACAGCTTCCTGTGCAGAAGTAGATGCCACTGCAGCCCGCTCTTCAAAAGCGGATGTCCCTGTAACTCCTGTGGACGTGGAATTTATTTCAGGACATGGTCGGTCTGTGACATACCAACTTAAAAAAATCCTGTTCATTAAAAATAGTCGAGTTAAATCAGTTAAATGGTCATATGCCAGTACAAGCAAAACCCTTTTGGATGTTAATTGGATTAATTGTTCCTCGTACACAATGCTCTTCCTGTCAGGGAAGATAGAGGGTCGGCCTTACCTTTTGGCGAAAGTTGTACTCGATATTTTGCCGGCTGGTAACTATCGGCCTAATGGGCTAACTAGTCGCGAGGGTCGGGGTTCCAATTATGCTGAAAAGAAATACCAAACGAAATACGAAGAGAGTGGGCGCCAGGTCCTCGACTCAGGTCTAATCCTTGTGCCGGACCGTTCACAAGGTCGGAGATAAAAACCAGCAAGTTAAACAAAATAGCAACGACCAATAAAGATATCACAGCTTTATTCAATTTGGTACTATAGTGCGTCACATACAAAATCAACCACAAAATCAAACAAGACCAAACAATATAGCAATAAACAAATATTCATACACAAATCGATATACCAACAATAAACACATTAAAAATAGTCAAAGGTACTGCATCAATACATTTCATAAAAGCATAACTATGTAAACATGTTAGTCGAGGGCTAAACAATAAACTTCGGCTGTAAACTATCGTAAATATTCAAACGAGTTGCTAACCAAAGTAGCAGGATGTGACGAAGCTAGAGCTATGCAAGCGAAAGTCTAACTGATACCCCGAATGTTAGCTTATAATTTTAATGTAACGACAAAATTTCAAAGGCTCGAAGCCTGCTGTTACGGATTGTATGATCATACAGGCGTGGCGGTTTCTGTTTTAAACGCATCAGGTTATTATATGATTGAACAAAGCAATGGCTTGAATTATGCTCCTCACAAAAGCTAGACTTATAAATCGCCAATAATCAAATTGCGAAAATCCTAAATATTGAGCATAAGGCTACCGTGAGCGGTTCTTTAGACACGACCAACACCCTAATAATTACATTTGACAGATTAACTACTGCAAAGAAGCTAGAGAAAAGCAGTGACCGAAGTTGCATAAAAATACGATTAATCTGTGTTCCAGGTAAGCTAATCTATCCTAGAATAATTCAACGGCATAACTGACTGTTTTGTTACGTTACAGGGCACCGAGCAAAAAGGCCTCCAACACAAATTACTACTAACTAACGGTAAGCAAACCTAAATGTAACAAGCCATTCGATAACACAAAAATATCTACGATCTAATAGCAGCACGAGCATGGCTAATACAGCTACCATGAACATAGTCTACTCTAAAGTTACACGAGGTGCAATACGAATCAATAAAATAAGCCCAATGCAAAATACACAATAAATTTCAATTCGACCGACATTTCTCAAATACAAATTTACACAAATAATCCTACAATATGCATGCTATACGAAATGCCTATAATTAGCAGAGCAGTTAATACGCTAATTCAGGTATACACACCTCAGTAAAAGTCATACGAATCACGCATGCTGTTTTCCAGGGTCGAGCGCAAATCAACAGCAAGCTCGGAAGCATCTGGTGCGCCAAAGAGCCGACTTCCGACAGCATTGCGAGCGTCGCAGGGAGGGTGGCGAACAGACGATGCCAGTACCAATTACACAAAGCACCAAATACGGTAAGCGAACCAAATCCATATTACGAACATTTTCCTGGGTGGATCCAAAACTCAGTAGCAAATGCAATCCATAATGCGATCCCAAATTAATGGCTAAACATACAAATTTTCCCAAATAGATTACGGCGTTCAAAAGAGGGAAACGTAGGCAAACACCATGTACGAACCTTAAGATGTTGTGCAGCCAACTCGTTAAGCCAAGCGTGCGAAGTGTGAACGTCCCAAGAAATCCGTCTGTGACGAAACGAATGCCGGAGACATCAATACCAATCTCCGGAACATTCCAGCAGGGGATGCGGAGCCTCTAAATCCTTCCAACTATGAAGATGGCTTCCAAAAGCTGCGAGACCAGCCCCCAGAGGAAGCGATTCCAACTTACACAACGCAAGACTTGCCAGGAAATGGCCGAGAAATGCTCCAAACCAGCCCAATTCAGCTTATCAAAGTTCCCAAAAATTGGAAAGTTGGCCAATGTAAAAACTAAAGAATGCAGAGTGCTCTGAACTGATAACAGCAGTGTAGTATTAAGTTTGAAATTAAAGGTAGATGTTAACAAAGTTGCCTATCCAAAGTAAAGTATTGTATCATTTAGGAAAATAAAGCAAATAACCAAATCTGACTAATTTATTTCAATCAATAAATAGGAAAATGTCAAAATGAGCGTAACAAAGGCCAGGGATTTTATAAATCGAAATAGTCTCCCCCAGGATGAGTTCGCATAAAATCATCGACAGCTTTGTTGTAGAACGTCTTGAAAGGACCAAATACACTTCCATCGAGGGGTTGCAGTCGATGACTGGTATGGGGGTAAAATAAGTAACGTTATTCCATTTTCCTTAGAAATCTGCAGTCCTTTTGGCGTGATATGCGACTCGTGATTATCAAGGATGATTAGAGATGGATGATCACTCTCGTGTGCACATATGCCTGAACTTGGAGGAGCATCAACTTTCATCAAATCACTCACCCTCTTTCTGGAGAATATGAACAAAGGTGGCAAAGCTGCCCCAATGGCACTTGCAGCATAGCAAAGTGTAACTGGAGTTCCCCCTTTCTGCTGATGTTACTTTTGACACCTGCTTCTCCCCTTCACTGGATATTATCTTTCCATGTCTTTGCGCGGTGGTAACAGCCGTCTCGTCCACATTGTAAATATTCTCGTTTTGAGTTTTAGATTTCTTTGAAGTTCAAAATAATAATCTTGTATTTTGTATCAACACTGAAATCGCTTGGTTTTGTCGTATGTATAACATTTAATAATATGCTCTAATTTTACTATTTTATTTATTTCAAACTGTATGTTGTATTTTAATAGAGCATTTCTTGTTAATTTCAGTAAATGGGGTGGGTCAAATAAGGTGATGATCTTTTCATTATTAACAAAAATATATGGGTCTCGTCTTACTGATGATTGTTGTAACTGATTTAGTGCTGTTCTGTTTGTAGTTCCTAAATCACAGATTGTACCTATTACCTTCAGACCTATTGCTTGTAAAGCCAATATAAGTTCTTTTATTATCACTTTTAAATGCGCGGTTTATATAGTGTGTTGTGTAAAGAATTGATTGATTGATTGATTTATTAATCGTTTCCAATTTTACAGTACATAACAAAAAACAAAAAAAAAGCTAGTGGGAAGAAACACTATCTCTAATATAAGGACATAAAAGTCTCCTAAAGCTACGATATATCTTACTCTCTTTTATGGCCGCCGGCATGTGATTCCAGAAGTCCCGGCCCTTATAGGGCAGGGTATTTCTAAGATCGCTTCGCCGAACCAAAGGCAGGTCGAAGTCACCTACATTCCGCAAGGGGTAAGCATGGCGATCTACATTTGTGGCTACTTTCGAACACAAGTAGCCCGGCAATAGGCCTTCCTTTAATTTGAAAATGAAAATCGTCTTAAAATAAATTCTTTGTTTGACGTCAAGCAATTTGGTCTCATAGAGCATCCAGCGAATTGAGGCATCTCTCCTCCTGCATGTCACAACGCGCAAGGCTTTATTTTTTAGCTTCTGCAGCCTCCTAAACTCCCCTGTATTGCATAGAAAGAGGAGGAAGCTGCAGTAGTCTAGGTGGGGGGCAACCAGGGTCTTATACAGATTCAATCTCACACTCATACTAACCTTTCTTTTCATTATTGTACTGTGAAGCAAATAAAATCTTACTTCTTTACGATCTAAACGAATCATAAAATTTACGCAGTTTTGTGTTCAGTCGTTTTTGTTTTGTTTTTTGCTTGTTACAAAGAAGTTTTTTGGCATATTATGTATCCATGTTCTCTATACAACTGTTTTGTAATTGGGTAGTTATACCTTGTAAAACAGGTTAATTAAATAAATAAATAAATAAATAAATTATTGCTAAAAAATACACCTTCCTCGCAAACTTTTTCATCACATCCTCTAAATACTCACTCACACTCAAATCATTTTTAATTATAACTCCAAGGTATTTATGAACACTCGCTCCCATCCGTTCTCAGACTCAAACTCACTTCGCTTCTCTCTGTTGCACTACCTAAAATCATCCACGTCATCTTGGCCGCATTGACCTTAATCTTCTTCATTCTCGCATACTCACTCACTCTGCGTAGCTCTGCCTGCATCCTTCTGGTAGCTGTGGCGGCATCAAACGCCTCTACGGATATAACGATGTCGTCAGCAAATTGATGAATGTCGGCCAGCAGAAGGGCATGCTTCATGTCATTCACATATGAATTAAACAAATCACAGCTGGGGGGGGGGGGGGGGCACCTTGGGGGTCAGACTGGGTGACTGCCCACTTTTCAAACTCCTATGTGGTTTTAAAAATAATTTTTTCATTCTTTTTTTTTCATGTGTGATGAGTTAAGCTTTATAGATTGTCTCTCTGATAAAAATTGTATATACAAAAATATTTTCCAAGAAAAAAATTAAAATGTAGGTGGGCACTTGCCCACTGTCGTATATTTCACTAGTGAGAGCAAATTCACCCCGGTTTTATGTAACATTAAATTTTTAAAATAAAAAATAGTAGTTTAAGCTTACAATGACGACAACACGGGAGTTACGTGCACCTGCTTATCAAGAACACGACGCCATGCTGATACGGCACATCCTAGCGCATCGTTGCTCTTTGCCACATTGCGAATTATGTAAAATGTTAGATTCATTCTTTGCTTGTTTGTAACAGAGTTAAGACGGTTTTTGCTTTTACCTGTAATTACGAAATAAAGTTTATTTTTAAAAAGTTGTTTTCCGATTTAAACATTTAACTCGGGTTTAAAAATTTATTTATTAAAAGAAACTGAAAATAACAACAAAATTATTTTTAACAATATTAAACTTAAAATATCACAATATTCACAAAGCATGCAGGTAAGTACTAAATTCTTTTTAAAATAATACTCTCATTATAACAATTCTTTCACAAGTCACGTAGGTAGGTATTTAATTAAAGAGTGGCTAGAGTTCCGCAAGTGGGACCAAATTACAAAACTTAAAATCCCGCAAGGGAGTGGTTTCTCATACCCCGCCCACAACTTGCGGGATCGTTCAATAATTAAGTAAATCCCGCGTGGTTTTGTTGATTCAAATCAAAAATAAATGTAGATATGTACATATGCAGTTACTCATTTTTAAATAATATCTAAATATTAATTTTGGAAAATCATAATAGACCACAATAGTCGTGAAATGACGTTATACGCTAAGTGGTAAATTTGATTTGTTGTTCATATCATCTTTAGGGTAGGTAGGTAGAGGTATCTCTTTTGTATAGTTTATTACAGAAATACCGTGAACAAAAAAATGGCGTCTTTTAATGGTGTTTGACGGCCTTGACCGCCTTCAAAGACACTGGCGTTTTTTATGTGCATAGTAATTACATAATGAACAATACATACATACCTAATCTATATATGTTTATGTTTTAATCCTTTACTGCCGAACACTGGTTACCTTCCAAAATATTACAAGATTTTGTGTTTTTTGTAATAAAAGTTAGTATATTAGTATCCTGTATTTTTTTAAATTTTAGTTTACTTGCTGGATAGATATTTTTTAAAGGGATTTTAAAGTCCCGTTGGTAATTTGGCAAGGTAATATACGCACATACACAGTAAGCAGCAATTTTTATTTTTAAAACAATGCTTTTAATGCTCACGATATTCAACAAAACAGTTTATATTCGCATTACAACAGTGATATGTGTTACAGGTGGCACAATTAGACTGCGGCCGAGACTCGATAGCTTTAGAGCTGAAAATTTCACAGCGGCCTCAGTTTAGGGTAAAAACTGGCCAATGTTTACCACGGTGTCCTAATCTTACGTCATCTGGTACACTGTAGTTGTATTTACGGCGTTTGGTTGGAACAGATGAGGATGTTGAGGTCCTACTTTTACGTTTTTTATTTGGCAAATCTATTTGATTCATGAGACCTAAAGCTACTGATCGACGATATTCCAGAGCTGTGAGTTTTTAAAACTGCTGATTATAAATTACTGCGGAGTTCACAAATGCAGTATCAATGAGGTCCCAAAATATGCGATGCCGCCATTTTTAGACTTCCTATTAACACAGTATGAAGCTCTGAGTTGGTCTGCCAGATCCACTCCACCCATGTTGTCATTGTAATCGAACACAATTGCAGGGCATGGTACTTCTTTTGATGTTCCATCTTTCTGCTTCCGTTTAACTTTACTCTCTTCATTTCCGCAGAGAATCTATAATCGTATTCACCACGTACCATCTTTTTCTCGTTTGACATATTAGTCGGTATACACTTTCGATTTGACTGTATCGTACCACATGCCAGTGTACTTTCTCCTAAAACATAATTGGAAAATACTTGTAGCTCCTCATTCTTCCCTTGATACAAATCAAATTTTATAATATAGCCTTTTTGGTCCGCAATGCACCATAGCTTGTAGCCCCTTTTTATAGGTTTAAGGGGATTGTATTGTTTGAGTGCTTTTTCCCTTAAAAATAATCATCGATTCGTCTATGCCAAGTCTCCCATTCCATTACTGCAATTGGAAAGCTGTGAATTCAAAGAGTTCATCATTGGTCTGCTTTTGAAGGCTTTGCCCTTATTCTCTTTATCTTCTGATTGATTGTGATTTGCATATAAATATGCCAATATTTGCTCGAATCTATTTCTGGACATTACTTTGCCAACCAAAGTTACACCCAAATCCTCACTAGAACTCCAGTAGTGTTTCCAGTTAGGTAGCTGGTGATAGCCCATAAAGATATTGAGCCCAAGGAATGCCAATTGCTCCCCTTTTTTTAGATTCAAGGTTTTGTCCTTCTGCGTAGCATATAAATTACATTGAAGCATCAAATCATCCACTACTGTACCTAACAATGTTATAAACACATCAGTAGGAGTTTCGCATGACTGAAATGCATCGGCAATGGCACCTTCCTGTAGTTTATAGTCCAAATTGGCTTCACAAACATCCTTTTCTTTCACTTTCTATCAACACTGTCATGCGACTGCTTTGGTTTTTCCACTGGCTTGTGGGTTTGCGATTCACCAGTGGTAGTGTTTATTTGCGAACTTGTTTTTCCTTCTTCATCTTCTTGAGGTACACTAATAGAATTGATGTTCTTAGAGTTATTGTTTCATAAGATCATTCGCAATCAAAAGCATTGTCGTCGCTTTCGCTGTCACTACATGCGACAGTGTCTGGTAAATTTGCTACAAATAGTTCGACATTTTCTGCTGCAGCAATTAGTTCCTCATTAGTAAGGGCCTTCTTCTAATAAATATACTGTTGGCATCGTATTTTCAAAATCGAAACGTATAAAAGTGTAACATTACTTTACATGTAATGTGACCAAACTTGCTTTGTCAAATTCCTGAAGGGACTCTGACGTCCCGCAGATATTTTAGAATTATGTAGGTATGTATATATGTATAATCTGTAACCTCATATACCTTCCGGTGTAGAGGCTGGATGATATACAATTAGTAAATATAATTCAAGCAAAATACATGCACAGTAATGACAACTTACTACCTTCAAACTTTCAAGTTTTCACTAAATCAAGGCAATAATTAACACCAAAGACCCCAAAACGTCGATTGCAAATATGCAATAGCGTCAGCTGTCAAACAAGTCTGCGGCGAAGTAAACAATAGTATATTATTTTATGAGCGATTATGACAGCCATTATTCACGAAGATGACATCTGAGTGAATAATGGCCATAATCGCGAGTATAATACGATATTTTATCTACTCCTATGCAATAGGAGCCTTGTGTTCATATTTCAGAATTATGACATTTGTGACAGCTGTTAACTTCAAAGGTCATTTAATAATAAGAATGAATTTTGTGATTGGCTACAACCTATTGAATAATGAAAATAGAATTTTCTGATTGGTTGCAATTTGCAAACTATTGAATAATGAAAATAGAATTTTATGATTGGCTGCAAACCGTGAATTATGAATCATAATTCATGGCCATTGTGCAGTAGGAGTAGATAAAGTTAGTTATTTTGGCTTATAGTCCTACCACACCGATATAACCGTGTATAGCACGACTAGAAGGTGTACTGAAAGCTCCTGTCAGGAAATAACCTTCCAATTCCTTTCCGTCTTACTATCTCTAGGTCCTGTTGCTCCATTTTGGAGTATAGGGCGTCCCTGGGGACGTTTCGGTGACAGTAATTGTTTTTAGCAGTAAGGTTGTCAGTCTTACACTAAATGTTCACTCACTTACACTACATTACACATTTTCTAGTTACTTTTATTGGGGGTTGTGTTGTATTACTTGTATACATTGTATTTCCACAAAGTCTTTCCATTTTTCTTTGTCCATGGCTAATTCTTTTATTTGGTTCCATGTCCCACCCTGAGTCTTATATTCATTTTCGACACCTCTTTTCCACGTTAGGGCTGGTCGACCCGGCCTTCTTCTTCCCCTTATGCTGTATTCTAAAGCTTGTCTGGTTATATCGTCAATAGGTTTCCTCAGTGTGTGACCAATCCATTTCCAGCGGCGTCTTTTTATAGTGACTGCTATTGGTTCTTGTTTTGTGATTGTCCATAGCTCTACATTCGAGATTTGATTCGGCCAGTAAATTTTCATGATCTTTCTTAACGCTTTATTTGTAAATGTTTGGAGTTCTTTTATCTGTTGTTGTTCTCCGTCTTACTATAATAGCGGTTAACAGAACGCGGGACTAATAAGTCCCGTCGGGCGGCAAAGGGTGGATAAAAATTAGTTATATAATTTATTTCAGAATTGAGTTATTCTTCACGACTTATTAAATTTAACTTATACAAAAATGGAGTTAGTTTAGCAATATTGTTCTTTTGGAAAAAAATACTAAAATAAATATTTTCTTAACTTTAATCTTTAAAATTACTGTAAGACGCATAGTAGGTATTCTAGCTAAAACATTCGAATGAAAAATAAAAATAGTTAAAATATCTAGAAGTTTTCTACGATTTCAAAATTAAATTTTAATTACTACCTATCTGTAAATGGTTAAAGTCAAGGTGAGAAATAGGATGGATTTGTTGGAATGGGAGTGAAATATTACTATTTCGTTCCATCACCATATATAACATCATAATGAATAGCAAATCTATTCGAAAAGTCAAAAGAGATCGCTTAGAGCTTAAAATTTTTATTCGTCCAAAAAATGTTTTTTTACTTTAAAAGCAGTTTTGAATCCATATTTTAATATTGTAATATACAGAGTATTCTCACACTTGGGACTTGTTAATGGTTTCTTTGTATTTGATATCGGCATAGATAACCTGGTTTCTGTTATGGGCAGTGGTTCTGGGGTATTAGGGTTGCTAATCATAACATTGTAATTAGATTCAATATAACTTCCGGTCCAACGTCGTGAAAATAAGTTTTCATCAAATAACTCAAGTCCAAGCTGCTTTCTGTAGACAAGTATCGAGAGATAAAAAAAAACTGTTCCTCAGCGGGCTGTGGAAATTCAACGTATGAATAATATGTTGGTGACACTGTAAGTCATTATCAAATTCGAGGTTATCAGGTTAGGTTTTCTGTCAGTTATGACACAAAAAGACGCAAATCCTAACCTGATAACCCCGAATTTGACATTGACATACAGTGTCACAACATATTAGTCATACGTTGAATTTCCACAGCCCGCTGAGGAACAGTTTTGTTTTTATCTCTCGATACATGCTACATGGAATTTTCATGGAGGTGAAAAAACAGCAATCATAAGTTAGATCAGACACTTCACATTTATTGTCCTCGTTATTATCAGTGCAATCTATGACTTTGTCAGTGCAACATATGACTTTGTTGTCCTCATTTATAAATATACTAGCGGACCCGACAGACGTTGTCCTGCCCGCTGCCTGCTATTAGGGGACCCGGCAGACGTTGTCCTGCCGGCTGCCTGCTATTAGCGGGTTCAGCAAACGTTGTTTCGATATTCGAATTTTCGATTTTTTTCATTTTAAAAAATAGGGGGGGGTGGTGGGGGTGAAATTTTGGGGTTATATGTTCTGATATGCGACAAATCAAAAATAAAAACAAAAAATTTCGTCAAAAAATTTAAAAAAAAATCCTAGAAACCGATTGCAGCGCCACCTACCGGGTCCAATTGCGAATCTAAACCATCCAGGGACCCACTCAAACACACACAAAAAATTTGTAATAACTTGCTCAGATGGAATTTCATGAGTGTGGTCATTATTTATGCTTTTTACGATCAGGGATTTACCATCTGTATTCAAACCAATGGTAACGTGTGCCTTGCAGTCTTTCTTCAAAGTTCTGGTAACAAATAATAAGTTAGACACTACGTTATTGTTATTATTAACTTTTTCAAAATTAAGAAAATGCTGACGTACTCTTGGTGGCTTCGTTGATGTCCTTTTTTATTCGTCTTTGGTCTAAACTCTTCTGGGGCCCTTTTAAAAAAATTAGGTGAGTGATGTTCAGCACTTAAGGGTTTTTGCATCTCTCCAAAACTGGACTCGGTTTTTTTCAAAAGAATTTATTTGCATTTTGTAGTTCCTCGTAACTACTGAATGTTTTATTAAGTGCACTAATTGTTAACCTCCAGTAGCATAACAAAACTTAAAAGTGGAGTGGAAATTCAATATAAAGTATAAACAAGGCTATAACCTAACAATTTCACAGACTGCCAGAATCATTTGGGCGGGAATTCCCTTGCGGAATTTTGAAGTTTTGTAATTTGGTCCCACTTGCGGGACTCACGGATTTTTTTTATGATCCCGCAAGTTGTGGGAGGGGTATGAGAAACCATTCCCTTGCGGAATTTTAAGTTTTGTAATTGGTCCCACTTGCGGGACTCGAGCCACTCTCATTTAATTATTAATTGAGGTACTGTTTTAAGTCTTGTCCGCATATAATGTGGCCACGGCACATGCTTATTGGTTCTGGAAGAACTGCAGGAATTTGTTTAAAATTAACATCACAAATGTCAGGCTTATCAGAAAACACAACCATCTTGCTATTTTTAGGTCTAAGGCAGGATACTTTCACCATTTTCATATACCGTTAGTACTTTAGCCACAAAATATTTGTAAGTTTTTTTTTACTTGGAATTGAAATCGGATTATTAAGAAGGAATCTATACAGACCTCTTTCGACGAAGGTTTATGATTTATTTCGAAGTCGGTGAAATTTTCTTCTTCATTGGAACTGTCGTGTAATGATATATCGTCATTCTTACCTTCACTACTACTGCTTTCAGCTCTTCGAGAACATTTGTTTTGTATTCCACTTGGACTAGGTAGGTCAACGGGTGCATTCTCATCTATAGCATTTTCATCAGAATACGTGCATCCTGGTTCCAAATTTATAAGAGACAGATTTTCCTGCAGGAATTCAACTTTTTTCTGTCGACTTTTAATTGATTTTTCTCCACCTTTTCTACAAGCCTGGAGATAATTTAAATTACGGAACTCCCGGCGTCTGGTGGTTGAACAGGTAATGATGGTATTTTCTTCAGAACTTCTTCTCGATTCAAGGGTACAACAGGAGCAAAGAGCGCCACGTCTAGTGTTTGGCAAAGATGGGTGGCATTAGCTGGTAAAAAAATAGATTTTATTTCACGCATTTCACATTCTGCGATAACCTTTGGGCTGAGGTGTGAACTTATATTATCCCCAATGATACACTTAGTTCCCTCTAGTTTACTAGCCCAAGGAATCGCAATTTGCATAAAATACTCTTCAAAGTTAGGACCACCGAACCACCCTGACGTGGTCCGTCCATATCCAGTCTCACGTGGACCACCTTCAATCTAAATTCTCCATAGGTGTTCAGCCTTATACACAACGTAGCAAGAGAGACTGTTTCCATTCGCTGCTACACTGAACATAACTGAAATACATCCTTTGGGGGAATTCATGTTTCTTTCGGGGTATTTTACACCTCAACCGAACACCATTTTTTTTAGTTCCGGGGTCGTCCGAGAAGTTTGTTTCATCAAAGTTGAGTATATTGCTTGGTGGAATTCCTTCTAACGATCTCTCTAAATGATCGAAATAAGCTCTAATTTGTTCAGTACCCACAGCAACTCACGCTCGTTTTACGTTTTGAGATTTTCTAACAGTTAACTGTTGCATATGGCGAGAAACAAAAGAGTTGTACCATGCTTCTCCAGATAAATTATTTTTGAACTTTGCGCCCAAGTGCTGAAAGTCAGCGCATGTTAATATATGTCTCAAAATTGTGATTTCTTCTTTAGAAAAAACAAACTGATCGCCATGTTGTTTGGTGTGCCTCTGGAATACTTTGTTGCCCAATGTTTTTCGTGGGATATTATATTTAACAGCGGCCTCTCGAATAGATAAAACGCCATTGTTAATTTCATCAACGGCCGCAGGTAATGTATCCTCAGAATAATTTCGATAATTTCGTGCACCCAACTTTTTTTATAAACTCGGGGTATGATCCTAGAACCAAAATTTCGGTTAGGTAGGTACTTATTTTTAATGAAAGACTGTTTGGGCAAAGTTACATTAGCATGGGCAAATCACTCTTGAAATGGGCAAAGTAACCCCAATGTTTTTTACTATACCCTGGGTGACATTTCCCACCAAAATAATACGGTGAAAACCAGAAATCTCCAAGAGTACGACAAATGAGCACCCTTAGGCGAGCCGCACATCAAAGAAACACGAAACATGAAATATGAAACATGAAGCATGAAACATGAAGCTGTGTTTCATGTTGTACACACACTGAGGAAACAAAATGAAAATGTCGGACTCCGACGACGATGTAGCAGTCAATGTTATAACAACACTTTTACTTGCAAAAAGAAAAAAATAAACTAAAACGACGTTACTGGGTGCACCCGTATAATTTATTTATTTATTTATTTTGGTACTCAGCCAACAGCCGTTAGGCCACTTATAGGCGTCACTGTACATTTTATGGGGACTTCCAACCCCACTAACGACTGTCATGATGTTATTGTGACATCCGGGACCAACTATTTACGTGGCAGCCGTACCACGAGGCGCCGAGCGAAGCAGCCGTAGAACTCCCATCCAAGTTCTGGCCAGAAAGAGCGTTGCTTAACTCTACTGATCGAACGTGAACGCTTGTTCAAGCTACACCACCCGGAACCTCATCAATATTAAACATAGTTCGTATGTGGTGACCAGGGAACTAAATAATCACTCAGATAAATTCCAATCATTTTATAGAAGGTCTGTGCAGACGTTTACAAGATTAGTTTCTACTGTCGGACCTTACATAACTAAGAAAGTTAAAAACTTCAGATTGGCTTTAAGAGTCGAAGAAAAATTAGTTATTATTTTAAGGTAAATAAATATGTATAAGTATATATTTGCCGATAGAGATTCTCAGCAACCTTAAAGTTATAAATGTAAGATACAATCACTTATAATACCATGAGTAGTCAAAGTTATGTCGACTATTTTTGCGGTGGTATCACGAATGTCCATTGCGCTTTGGTACGATTATGACGAGTGCGATAGCACGAGTCCTAATCCCAAGCGCAATGGACATGAGTAGTGATACCACCGCAAAAATAATCTACTTAACTTTGACTAAGAATGGCATTCGAGGAACTATTCAATGAACCAAACTCCTTTTTCAAATTAGTTTCAGTAAATCTAGCAACAAATTACGCAATTTCTATAGTAACAGAACACTAATATTGACTTTCTCTAATAAAAACCACATTTGTTTAAAATAGTCACTTGAATACCTTCTAGGAAGATATATCCGCGGATATTTTTTGATTGGTCAAGAAACGTCAAAATTCTGGATTTTCATTGGACACTTTTTTACAGATAACAGGTGAATTGAATAGTCAACGCAATATAAAAAAATAAATCAAAAATATTAGTATTAACGAGATTAGCATAAGTTTGTCCATCCTCAGGGTAGTATGATACTGTTGAATTATTGTCATTAGATGATACTGACACGGAAGATGGATATGGAGATGAAACTGAAGTGTACGCAGTGCGAATCACATTATATCCTTCATGTAAAATGTTATAGTAAAGCAACAAAATTCTCTGCTTAAACTGCCTTTTTTGAGCATGGCTTAACTTTTTCATATCAGGCAATAAACTTTTGAGGAACAGTAAGTCACTGTCCTCTTCATCTGAGAAATCTTTTTTTTATATTTATTGCTTAAATTAGTTAGACATTGTACTGCTACTTTTTCCCTGCCACCATTATTTTGAATGGCGGCCCTTTACTTTAGATAAAGTGGCGTATGGGGCAAAAAGGGGTGTCAATCGCAGCATTTGCCGAGCTGAGTCGAATGATACCGGTTTCAACTTTAGGAAATGCCCGGGGGCAAAGTTACGCCACTTTAAATTTTTCATGTTAAGTCTATGGGAGATGGATTATAAGCACCGAATTTGCACCTAACCAAACCTAACCTAACCCAACCCAACCGAACCTAACCTAACCTAACCTAACCTAACCTAACTCACATATCCTAACCCATCCTAACCTGAATTAACAAAAATTGAACAAAAAGGAAACAGGAGAATGATTTTTGTTTTTCAAAAGTTTTATTTAATTACTATAGGTAGATTTTAATAACGTTTAAAGGCGAAAATCTTTATATTGACGCCGAACTGCATCGACTCCATTTTTGCGACACCCCGCGACGCCAAAGGTATTCGACCAAGTAGTCGGCAAACTCATCCATTGGTGGCTTGCGGGTGCGGAACCAGTCTTTCGCAGGACGCCAAGTCGCTTCAATCCGCTGAGTATGAGTGCCATCAGCAGCTATTGATGAAAACAGTATACATTAGCATAGCAAAAGATTCAATTAAATTACTTACCAACAAACCGGTTTGCAATATCACTATGGTTAACTTTCATGTAAGTATAACCATGATCAGTAAGCTGGTCGTATCCTTTCCAGAAGTCGGTGTGGATAGTGGTGCCAGGAAGAAAGAATTTCTTTATTTCGTTGATCAGAGTCGCACTATCACGATACTCAACCACCACCATTACCACATCATCTCGTCCATCTTCGATCATACCCAGAACCCAATGGCCTTCGACACGACGACCGCGGTTATACTTCCGCTTACCAAACTTGGACTCGTCGATTTGAACAATTTTCCCATGACCACCAAGTTTCAAATCCGATTGGCGGGCAGTAAAATCGTCGACGATCATTTCTCGACAGTAATACCTAATAGAAAACGCATTAGTACTTGAAATAAAACCAAGAATAACTTACCAAGCGCTGATGGTTCCTTCGCTCAACTCTGTACGTTGATCAACAGGAAGATCCAGGTCGACGCACTCGTTCCGCAATATTTCGTGAGGCCATCCATGAGCGAATCCATACATAATCCAGGCCACCTGGTGCGGTGGCATTCGAGCTTCTTCAAACCAGGTACCAGATGCAACAGCTTTATTTTTGTTGCAGCCTGACTTTGTACACTGGAAACGACCACAACCATGTACTCCAGTCGTGTACAGCTTTGTTCCCTGGCGGTGGACAAGGCAATCTGGGGGCACAGATGGCAGCAATCCTTGGCTGACAGCCCAACTAACACCGTCTGCCGTCATGGGCAATCTTCTGGTATTCCAAACACGCACAAAATTACTCATTGGAAACAAAAGAAAATTGTCAAACGCTTTCAATGAAAACTAACCAACAACTGTGTGTTTGCTTGGTGATCGCTTTGCTTTTATACAATGGCCGCCAATTTCGTCGCGGTATAAACCTACTGCGCATGCCGGTAGTTTCGTCGCGGTATAGACTTACTGCGCATGAGCATGAATGAGGGGTGTTTTCTGCATATTCCTTGTAAATTCCTTCTCCCATAAACTTAACATGAAAAATTGAAAGTGGCGTAACTTTGCCCCCCGACGTTTCCTAAAGTTGAAATTGGTGTCATTCGACTCAGCTCCGCAAATGCTGTCGATTGACACCCCTTTTTGCCCCCTACGCCACTTTATCTAAAGTGAAGGGTAGCATTTTGAATTTTGCGTTTCTTGGAAGTCGGCATTCGAGGAGTTGCCCTATTAGGCACGTTTGTAGATGTGGAAGGAAGTCCACAGTCTTCCATTAAGCTTGGAGTGTCTACTTCCTCAGTTATTGGGCTTTCGTGGTGTGTCTTCACTGACCTGGTGAGGAGAATCTAAAGGAATTATACGTTCTTCATCATTTCTTGTGATGTTCTGCAATTGGCTGTTAGTTTCACATTCCAAAGTGTCTTCATCAGAGTCTGCATTCCTACTTTGGCCTCGAGATTTGGTATATAGTATTAAGAATTTTAATGCATCCACTAAATAGAAAGGTTTTTTCTTTTTTCCACAAGAACCAGTTGGTTTTGTCTTTCTTAAATGTCTCAGGAAGCTAACTCTCAGCATCCTCCATCTTTTTTTACATTCTTCAACTAAAACAATACATGAAATGTATCTATGTACTTTTGTATATTACGCCATTATTGCATGTACCAACTATTATTTTTTATAAACTTTTAGAAGTTACTTGACTGCTGTCATTGTTACTATTTCAATTATGTTTTCTGATTTGCTGTTAGCACAAAACGGCGCAAGTAACTTCTAAGATTTTATAATAAAATATAATATTTTAATCTTTTTTAGGTTTCTTGTCACGGGTACTGCATTTAGGGCACTATCATTTTACTTCATGAGAGGAGAGACTACCATAGGACAAGTAGTAGAAGAGACAACTATAGCCATTTGGAAATATCTTAAGAAATAATATATGCCTTTACCTTCCGAGAATATGTGGCTGGAAATATCTAAGAGATATGAAGAGTTATGGAATATGCATAACTGTATCGGAAGCGTAGATGGCAAGCATATACGTTTCAAAGCTTCTCCCAAATGTGGATCTGCTTACTATAATTATAAATCATATAATTCAATCGTGTTAATGGCGATTGCTGATGCCGACTCTCTTTTTATTGCAATATCAGTAGGAGATTTTGGAAGAAACAGCGATGGTCCAGTTTTCAAAAACTCTAAAATTGGAAAACTACTCGACACAAACAAACTGAATGTTTCACTCCCTAGAATATTGCCTGGAGATAACGGTGTTCCTTTTCCAATGTTTTTTGTTGCAGACGAGGCATTTGCGTTACGGAAAGAAATAATGCAGCCTTACCCACAAAGAACGTTAGATAATCCAACGAGGATATTTAATTACCGCCTTTCACGAGCAAGAAAGAGTGTAGAGTGTGCGTTTGGAATATTGTGTTCTAAATTTCGAGTATTCCATAAACCAATAGATTGTAGTGTTGACAGAGCTGAAAATATTGTCGAAGCTGCATGTGTTCTTCACAACTTCGTGAGAAAGCACGATGGAATATTTGTATCTCCAGATAGTTTTCTATTAGGTTGTATACCTGGAAATGGCATGAACACCACACCACAATTATGTGGTAGACCGACAACTGAAGCAGTCCAATTAAGGGGTAGACTATGTCAATATTTTTTAAAACCTGAAATAGCTTTACCGTGGCAGGATAAAGTATGCGTTTAATTGTTAAATACGTGTCACTATTTGCAACTAGTGCTACTGAACACTACTGCAGTTGTATAATGTTATAAATATATCGTACGTAGATAATAATAATAATAGCAGACTCGGGTAGTGGACATTATAATGAAATGAAAGGAAAGGCCCTAAATCGACAAATATGGAAGGCTGCAACAACCAGTCCAGAGACTGACAACCTAGGAGGAGGAGATAATAGGTAGATGATGTTGTTGCTATCAATGTATGTGACTTGTATTAATAAAACAATAAAATATATTCACTCACCTGTGCTTTTAACTTCAACAGCCACCTTTTGCCAGGCTAATTCTTTGGCATGTCTGTTGGAATATTTTTCCATGTTATAGTTATATAACACTTCGTATTTTTCCACTACACCCACAAAAAGGACATTAAACTGTTGATCGTCTCTCATCGTCTCGAAATTTAAAAACAAACTGCGTGAAACGTCTTGAAACGGAAACATAAAATACAACCAGTTTGCAAAGTTTGTTTCGCATATGCAGCGTTTCGCCGGTGTGCTGATTCAAGTCTAAAACAATGCGTTGCAATTGTATGAAACATGTTTCATATTTCATATTTCATGTTTCGTGTTTCTTTGATGTGCGGCTCGCCTTACTGTTACGTTATTTATCAGATAAAAACCAATACGTACCTGAAAAAGACTTGTACCTATTATTCACAAGCAGAAGTTCATAACCCAGGAAAAAACCAAAATATGCGTCGTAAACGCAATTCTATAGAATGCAACTGACGGACAGGCTACTAACAATGGCGTCGATCAGCCTGCACGCTCACAACCCCTACCAATGATGGTCAATTGCTAAAACTCCCGCGGAATTTAAAATAGGACCGCTATTAACTGAAACGACTTTCTTGGTTCGGATTGGGTAGAGTACCCCATAACTTTGTCTGCAGATTTAACATTTATTAATTGATCAGAAAATTTAATCTCGTCAAAAATTAAAGTACGCAATCTATCTCCCCTGTCAATTTTTTTCAACTTTTGATTCGAGGCGATTCATTAGCCCATTGTTTATACCAGTTTCAAAGGAAAAGCGTAAATATTTTTGCAATGTTATCCGTGATTAAAATTTACTTAAAAATCGATAACATTTTGGCCCTCTTTTATATAATGCTAACGCAATCACTTTATTTTTAGTTGTCCACTTTGGAAATTTTTTGGGAGCATTACGAACTTGTGACATAATAAATTCCACCCCAGCAGGATCAATACTCGTTCCAAGAGCCTTAAACATTTCTGCATTTGCTTGATTGCATGCAGTGGTTAGCTTATTTTTTGACCGAAATATAGCTCTCTTCAATTTGTAGAAATGCTTTTGTTGTGATCTATAGAACATATACATTTTCTTTATATTTGGAGTTAGTTCGGCTACTCTACGCACATTTATGGAACTTAAAAGTGTCTGTTTTGGTTGTACACCTGCATTACTTACTGTTTCTTGATTGTTATTGTGTTGTGGATTAAATTGTGGCAAATCTTCTGTTGCAGAAGTTGACGGTTGATCAAAAGAAAAGGTGTGTTTGCTGATTGATGGTTGTTCGGGCAGTTGTGGAGATGCAGATGAAGAGCAAACAGCAGTAGCGATGTCAGCATTCTGGAATTTTGTTCGGTAATAGTCTTGATCTTAACCTAGCAATGCTGAGGTGAACTCTGTGGACATAGATGCTGACGGCGGACTGACGTTCCGCATCCTCTTATTTCTTTCAGAAATTATGTTTAATTGATTAACTAGGTTTTATATTAAATATAAAATATAGAATATGTAAATAAAATTTTCAATAAAAAATATATTAGGTACATTGACAAAAAATAAGGTTACATTATTACAAATTTAAAAAATCAAATTAAAATTAAACTTAAGACATTTCTTTAAAAATTATGTTTTAATTTGTGGTTATATTGAATGTCTAATTAAGCTTTATTAACCCACTCTGGGCTCGTATGTAATAACCACATTCTTGCATTAAGATAACTGTTGGTGACCTATTCTGGGCTCACATTCAAAATCATATTCTTGCACTAAGATAGTTGTTTAGTAACCCACTCTGGGCTCGTATGTAATAACCATATTCTTGCATTAAGATAACGGTTGGTGACCCATTCTGGGCTCACATTCAAAACCATATTCTCGCATTAAGTTAAAGCCTAGTAACCCCAGCTGGGCCCATAGTTGTAGTCCCATTTACTATTTCTTACTTTGTACGCTGACAGACGTTGGCGCCTGTATATATACCAATCCATGTGTTAGATTAATAGATCGGTTTGTTATATGTTGTCTTGTGATTTCTCCCCACGTCTGTGCATGCTTATTTTCAGGATGAGTTCTTCATTGGGTAAAGATATATGTAAGGTGGAGCCTGGAAGAAGTTTTAAGCGTCGCAGGTAGATCAGGGCACTCGCCGCCACAGTGCTGTGAGTCGTGAGGCTGTACACACCGATCTTGCTATTTCCCGTTTAGCCTTTGGATTTCGCCAAGGCGAAAAGTAGAAAGGTAGGCCATTTGCTTCCCGGTTTCTCTGGGGGTCTATTTGCAATTTCGTTCTTGTTGATGGAACACAGTGGCGCTCAACCTAATTTTATATCATCCGTTTACCGTCCATTAGGCCGTTGCCCGTAGGTTATCTCGGGTAGAACCACCCCTTGCTTCGCTGAGTCTAGTCAGCATATCTTGTTACGGGCAGGGCAACGGTCCTTTGTGAGTCATTGTCCCGATTTTGAAAATTATCGCCCGCGCCGGCCGTTTAGCTTTTTCGTGACATTTTGAATGAGCGGGCGCGGTGTCGTAAAAGTCGTCTTAGACCAGTGGCTCTCAACCTTTTGTGGCCCATCTCCCGTTTCTGGAGGTTGACTAACACCTATCGCCCCCTTTTCATTTTCATTGTATGCCTAATTTTAATTTGAAGTAAAGTGTAAATAATAAAGCAGGTTTAGTATTTGAAACAATTTTATTACCATATATAAAAACAAACAAAGCAGTTTTATTCGGTCAATCTTAAATAAAATAGAAAAAAAATGAAAATGTACATTTTTATAGATTTTTTTAAGAACAAAGAAGTGAAATAATTAACTAAGATCATTGACGTACATTTAAAAAACAAGGGTACATGTTTTCATTTTTAAATTGGAATCTGGAAAAATAAAGAAAGTTGACAGTTAAAATTTGAAAAAATAAATGAAAGCTTGAAAACTTTGTTATTGTTTTATTTTGCCTTTTCAATGACTGCCGTGTGCTTGGTGGATTTCAGTTAAAGCTTGAATATCCGGCTTTATGTTCGTCAAGTTCAGGTGCAAGTCTCCTTTGAGGCAAACGTCCAACTTATTTCTTTGTTTTATGAGGAGCTGGACCACGGAACATAGCTAACGAACCAGAAATGACACAACGCCGCGGCATCTTTGAAGTCGAGGCTGCCGATTTCGTGACTGTCGGCCATTACTTTGGCGTTAGATTGGCGCCTATTTTGAATTTTAAAATCATAACTCTACTTGCTGGCAGGCATACTACTAAACTTTAGCCATTTATTGCGAAATATTATTTCACTTATTGATTCTTATTATTGTACGTTTAAACTTAGGCAAGATCAGGTGTTTCCAAGAACACACTCTTAACAAATAGGCAATAGGTATTTGTTTATACGCCAAAAATCTTTACTTTTACCAATGGACCTATCTAAATGATATGATTGTTTTGTTGTTAATAGGATGTCGATTAGTGAACAAGATCCATTAATTATTCCTGTAATTTAGGTAAAAAAATAAGGTGTATATGCATTTACATTGGATACTTAACTCCAGCAAAATTTTGCATTAAAACTGTTCGAGTAAATTAATTATTAAATATATACATATAGTATATACGTATAAATACACAAAACAATTCCGAGATTTTTAATTCTTTATTAGGCGCCTATTTTGAATTTTAAAATCATAACTCTACTTGCTGGCATGCATAATACTAAACTTTAGCAATTGATTACGAATTATTATTTCACTTATTAATTCTTATTATTGTACCTTTAAACTTAGGCAAGATCAGGTGTTTCCAAGAACACACTCTTAACAAATAGGCAATAGGTATTTGTTTATACGCCAAACATTTTTACTTTTACCAATGTACCTATCTAAATGATATGACTGTTTTGTTGTTAATAAGATGTCGATTAGTGAACAAGATCCGTTAATTATTCCTGTAATTTAGATAAAAAAATAAGGTGTATATTCATTTACATTTGATACTTAACTCCAGCAGAATTTTGCATTAAAATTGTTCGAGTAAATTTATTATTAAATATATACATTATTATACATATCCTTTATCTAATAGACGTGTCTGTCTGGGACGCAGTTTTGTCTGTCTGGGACGCCGTTTTGTCTGTCCGGGACGCTGTTTCAGCGGAATACGGAAAGTTCGTTCCCCACATTTCGTTCTCCACATTTCCTGCCCCACATTTCGTTCCCGGGAAATTTCGTCTCCCTACATCTCGTACCCGGAAACTTCGTTCCCGAGCGAGCTCAATTTGTCTCGTAGATTACAGGGTGTTAAAAAACGAGTGCAGCGATCGGAGTACAGTTAGATAATGAAAGATATTTTAATTTATTTATTTATTATAATAAACTTATAAAAACAAAATACATTTTATTTATTAAAAATGACGGTTTAAACTAGTACCTTCCTTATATCTTATATAAGGCCATAATTTCTCATTCTGAACAATTTTTCTTAGTAATATTTTGCCGTATCATGAACAAAAAGGGTAGTTTATCTGAAAAGAAAATTGTTTTTGCTTAACTGTCAAGGCCGACCTGTTTTTGAAAAACTGAAGATTTTCTTAAAATTCTTTGCAAACCAAGCAGGAATTTTAATTCCTATTTTTATGTAAAAATTAAAAAAAAATTAATTCCCTCTTGTAAACTCAATCCGGGGACATAGTGTTCTTATAAGTTTATTATAATAAATAAATTAATTAAGGTGCTGTGCGGCGGCGCGAGTACCGGCAAGTTCGGCTCTGTCACGCTCAAAATATATCGCGGTAGAATACGAGTTTGTAGGGTGGTAAATTCCAATTTACCCAGTGAATCAGTGAAAGGAAAGTTGTGCAGTTCAGGGAAACTATTAGTTTGAACAGGCAGTGCTTCTGACAAGCAGCAAACTAGCTTTTGATGAACAGGTGCGCCAGGGTCAGGGAGGTCAAACTCGCGTGTGTTGACAACGCGCAACGAAATTCGCCGAGTGGGTGAAGGTCAAATCGAGTGAGTGCGCGCGTAATTTAAATTTGTAAACACTGATCAGGAACGACTTTACCAAGGGGAGACGTGCATGAAATGGATGAGTTTTCAGGACTATTACAATCATTTAAAGAGGAAAATAGAAAAGAAATAACAGAATTAGAGAGATGTACAAAACAGCTAGCTAACTTGAGAATGGAAATAAGTGTACAAGAAGAACAAATGAGTACAGAAAGAAAATTATTGCTTCAGAGGATAGAAGGGTTACAGAAAAAGGTACATAAATCAAAGGGGAGTAATAACAAAAGAATCCAAAGGTACACCCCGTGGAAACTTGAACAGCTGGCAAAGGAAAAAACAAGAGGTGAAATAGATAACCAGGTAAAAAGGAGGATAGTAGAGTTGGGAATTGGAAGGAGACGTTTAAAGTTTAAAAATCTGAAAGAAAATACATGGTCTGTGGGTACATGGAATGTTAAGGGCTTAAATGGCAAGGAGTATGAGCTCCTAAAAGAAATAAATAAATCCAGAATAAGCATACTTGCTTTGACTGAAACTAAAAAGAAAGGGTCAGGCTGTGTAAGTGTTGGTGATGGAAATAAGTTATTGTACAGTGGCGTACAGGAAAACGTATGGGCGCAAGCGGGAGTGGCTTTCCTAATTAAAAAGGACTTTACCCAGGCTTTAAAAATCTGGACAGCTATCACGGAAAGAATTATGAGGGTGGTGCTAGAGCTAAATAAAACCACGATTGATCTTATCATTTGCTATGGACCGGATGAAAATGACAAAGCGGAAACAAAAGACAAATTTTGGAATAGGCTTCAGGTAGAATGTGAAAGCAGTACAAATAAAGCAATATTAATTGGAGACTTTAATGCGAGAGTGGGTATGAACTACACAAAGTGGGAAGGTGTAATAGGAAAGTTTGGGGAAAGATCTGTAAACAGGAATGGTAGGAGATTGCTCGAGTTTTGTGTTGATAACGACCTGGTGATAACAAACACCTTTTTCGAACACAAAACGATTCACAGAACAACCAGAGAAGTCAAAAGTAGAGGAGAGAGTTCCGTTATTGATTATGTGATAGTACCCAAAGACTTGTTAAAGGACGTAAACGATACGAGAGTCAAAAGAGGTTATGAAATCGGCAGTGATCATTTTCTAGTGGTAACGACAATCAAGTGCTACAATAATAATATCTCACACCCAGTGCCAAAAATAGTAAGAGAAAATAAGACAAAAATAAAGGTGTCCAAATTACGAGATAAGGTTGTGCAACAGGAATATGCTAAGAAGCTGGACGAAGAACTTACAACAATCAAGTACTCCGGGAAAGACTTGGAAATGAAATGGAGAAACTTCAAAGAGTCAATTCAGTTGAGTGCAAGAGGAGTATGCGGTACAAACGGAACAAATCCTGGACGGAAACAAACTTCGTGGTGGAATGACGAGGTCAAAGAAGAGATTAAGAAGAAAAAGAAAGCGTGGAGGGACTATCTCGCCGAAAAAACCCAAGAAAAATACAAAATATATAAAAAACAGAGAATAAAAACTAAACAAATAGTCATAGAGGCGAAAAAAGAGAGTTGGGACAAGTTTGGTGAAAAATTAGAAAAAAATAGTAAAGAAAATGTCAAATTATTTTATAGGGCTATAAAAAACCTTAGAACAGGAAAGAAAGAAGTAATGAAGCAAATAAAGGACAAAAACGGAAAAACATTAAGTACTACTGGTGAGATAATGGAGAGGTGGAAAGAATATTTTGAAAATCTCTTAAGTTCTAAAAATGATAGGTATGAGACGCTTGGTAGCGAAACCAAGGCAGCATCTGATAATGAGGAGAGTGCAAACCAAGAGTGCAACTTTATAACAGAAGAGGAGTTACGAAACGAGCTAAAAGCCCTGAAACTAGGAAAAGCCCCAGGGTGTGATGAAATTGCACCAGAACTGTACAAATATCTAAGTGACAAAGGAATAAAGGAGCTGCTCGACATATATAAATTAGCCTGGAAATTAAAAAAGGTACCCGAAGAATGGACAAAGGCAATTCTATTACCTATATTTAAGAAAGGAGATCCCAAAGATTGTAATAATTATAGGGGAATATCACTCCTTTGTGTAGCTGTCAAAATCAACGAGGCTATAATTGAAAAAAGAATCAGAAAAATAGTCGAACCAAACCTCTCAGATGCTCAGAGTGGGTTCAGAAAAGGGCGAAGCGTTCAAGATCATATATTTTCACTGCAGCAAGTAATTGAAAAAGCATTACTTAAAAATAAAAACGTATATTTATGCTTTATCGACATAAAGAAAGCATTCGACAGTTTAAATCGCCAGACAATCTGGGAAAGCCTTCAAAATAAAGGAGTTGGAAACGAATTGCTACAGGTAATTAAAAGGGGTCTAGGAAAGTTTACCGAATCTCAATTTATCGAACGCAATTGACCGAACTCAATTGATCGAAAATCAATTTATCGAAAACGCAATTTACCGAAACGCAATTTATCGAATCACAATTAATCGAATGGCAATTTATCGAATCATAAATCTGAAATAGTAATTTTACTATTATATATATTTATATACTACTGTAAAGCCTGTTAGCGTTACCCATGAGACACCACGTGGAGGTCGGCTTACTAGTCTCCCTTTTTTATATTTTGCTTTATTTTTAAATTTTTTTGTATTTATCTAAATTTTTAAGTTTTTTTGTATTTTAATTTTTAATTTTTTTGTTTGTTGTTTATAGTATTTTCATTATCGAATGATTTACAGTTATATTTAGGATTAGCTATTATATTTTAGCAAGTACTAATATTTTTTTATTTTTCTAAATTTTTTAAGTTTTTTTGTGTTTTTTATTCTAATGTTTGTTATTTATAATATTTTAATTAACAAATGATTACATTATTGTTATATTTACACTTATTTATAATATTTTAATAACTGGTATTATGTGCAATACCACGCAGATAATTGGATATATTATTTCGATCAAAATTTTCAGCCAGCCGTTTTATTCTTTCAGCACAGTCTTTATACTTTTTACGACTAGTAGTCGCTTGTTGTCCGGCTACATACTGTTCTATTTGCATTTCGTGAAGTCCCTGTTCCCTTTGGATTGCTTGAATAAATTTCCAGATATTTGGATGTTCTGCAGAAATTTGTTGCTCAAAACCTCGATGCCAACCTTCTACAGCATTGTTGGTTTTTGGCAATCCTTGAACTACTGCATCAAAACAATTCCATAAAATGTGTGGAAATCGTGGTTCACGACGATGGCGTCTATGTGGACGTCCTATCCACGTATCCTCAAAGTAATCCACAACAGGTTGCAATTCTGGTGGCAGAGTATCATCGTCACATAACGTTTCAAAAGCTTCGATCACATAGTAGTAAGCAAGCTTTCGCACAGTGCAGACGTTTAGCTCCTAGTGTGCTAGCTGGTGAATTAATACAAACAGATATTTTAATTTATATCTCGGTGAGTTTTTTGAATCGCTTTTTCCAACATTTGAAGTGCTTACTAGTTTTTCATCAAAATCCATCGACAAGCTAATCACTATTTACACTCAACATTCTGCCCAACATTTGCCTGCAATCAGTAATACATACAAGTGCAGTATGAGTTCCATATGTCCCAACTGTGACAAATCTGTTTCACCCCAAGAAAAAACCATGCAATGTGACAGATGTTCCAGGAAAATACACATGAGTTGCGTTGACTGTGGTGATGAAGATATTCAGCGCTTTACGCGTTCCAAAATTAAGGGTTTTAGATTATTTTGCAAACCGTGCTTGAAGCATGATGCTGCCAACGTTGACCTCGTATCAATTTTAACTTCTCTTAAAAAGCACGTTGAAACAATTGAACAGCGCCTTGCAAGCTTAGAAAATAAATTATCAATTAATTACACAGAGGCCGCCAATGTTGAATTAATTGTATCCGAAGCAATGGATAGAATTACCCGATCAAAAAATGTCATTCTTTTTGGGATTCCTGAAAATTCTGATTTGAGTGTTACTTCATCTAATATTATAAAAAGTATTGAGCCGGAATTAACTATTACGGAGGTACCTACTAGGCTAGGAAGAATGGGTACTCGTCCACGTCCTGTTAAAATTGTGTTTGATAATTCTAATGATGCACTAAAAATTCTGCGGAAAAAGAATAAATTACAAGAATCAGCTTTTCAAAATATTAAAATTAAAGCAGATGAAACATTAATGCAACGAGAATATTTGAAACAATTAAGAGCTGAGTTGGATCGCCGCATTCAAGAAGATGAACCCAATTTGACAATTAAATATGTGAAAGGGACTCCAAAAATAGTTCCAAAAATCTCAACTTTGCCTATTAGGGAGAACTCTAACATGGTTCCAAAAAAGTAACTAATCTTTCAGTATGCCACCTCAATATTCGTTCTTTACTATCCAGCTTCAGTTCATTTTGTGACTACATTAAAAATTATGATTTTTCTATTATTGCGTTGTCGGAAACTTGGTTAACGTCGGACATTCCATCTAGTGTTGTTAGTATACCTGGGTATGAACTAATACGCTTCGATCGAATAACCAGAGGTGGTGGTGTGGCGCTCTATGTTAAAACCAATTTAAAGTTTCGCGTTATTAATATTGACTACGTTTCAACTTTACATTTAGAACAATTATGGATATGTGTTACCACAAAACAACTTAAAATAGCTATAGGGGTTATCTATAAACCTCCGCTAATTCCGTTGACAGCTTTTGACAATCTTGAAACTGTATTAGCAGATCTGTTTACTACTGTGGATGAAATTGTGTTAACAGGTGACGTCAATGTGGACTTCTTAAAACCAAGCAGCAAACTTTCCCATCTTAATGACATTCTGCATGGTTTTAATCTGTATCAAGTTATTAAGGATCCGTCAAGAATTACTGAAACTTCAAGCACTTTAATTGATGTAATATGTACTAGCAAAAATCTGAATATAATCAAACATGGTACTAAAGACACTCAAAATCTATCTGATCACTGTCTTGTATACTGCTATTTTGTTTGCGAAATCAGTCAGTTACAGCCTAAGACAATAACAGTTCGTGATTACAGATTTTTTGATGCAAATGAATTTGCTTTTGATGCAAATAGAATATCATGGAATTATATTGATAACCTTTCTTTAATTGAGGATAAAATAAATTTTTTCAATTCTGCTATAGTTACGCTTTTTGACATGCATGCTCCATATAGAACTATCACTGTTAAGAAGCCTGCGAAGCCTTACATTACAGAAACAATAAAACAAATTATTGCCCTCAAGAATAATGCATTTAAAAAATACAAGAAATCCAGATTAGACTCTGCTAAGCAATTGTACAGAGATCTCAAAAACTATCTGGCTTTTGCGATAAAGCAAGAGAAGTGCGCTTATATTCAACAACAGATACTTAAATTTAAAAATAATTCGAAAAAAATGTGGGCGAATTTTGAAGCATGGAACATTCATAAGAAGAAAGTTAACGAAATAAGCTCAGAAATTATGGATGCTGAAGTAATTAACAACTTCTTTTCTACTATGGCTCCCCACTCTAATGTTAGTGATAAACATATTTCTTTTTTTAACAGCAACCTTCATCGAAATGCCCAACGTAGTTTAGTATTTGGTGAAATTACTGACGAAGAATTACGAACTGCTTTGAACCAAATAAAATCCAATGCTGTTGGTGCTGATTTTATAAATTTGAAAATGCTTCAGATTGTTTTCCCCTACTGCAAAATTGCGCTGTTACGAATAATAAATTTCTCCTTGACATCTGGTGAAGTTCCTTCAATCTGGAAAAAAGCTATTGTAAATCCGTTAGCAAAAACCCCTAAAGCAACTTTACTGTCACAACTTCGACCTATAAGTATACTACCAGCTATATCGAAACTTATTGAAAAGATTGTGTACAACAAGTTGGTTGCCTATATCAATACAGAGAATGTTCTACCTATGACTCAGTCGGGATTTAGATCTGGTTATAGTACTGCCACAGCTCTTATGAAGATAGTTAATGATTTAACAGTCGCAATAGACAACTCTAAAGTATCATTATTGGTCTTACTTGACTACAGCAAAGCCTTCGATACCATTCACCATCAACTGCTAATTTCAAAATTACACTTTTATGGATGTGATGTGACAGCACTTAAATGGTTCTCAAGTTATTTGGCTAATAGAACTCAAGTCGTAAGAATAAACGACCAATTTTCCAGCGAAATTGTTCTCACACAGGGTGTTCCCCAAGGAAGTATCCTGGGACCGATACTTTTTGCCATTTTTACCTCTGATTTACCATCAAATCTGACCCCAGACTGTTCTATCCATTTCTACGCTGATGATACGCAGCTTTATTTTGCGTGTGATCCGGTAAAGATAAATGAGTCAATAGAACTACTTAATTTAAATTTAGCTGCAATCTCTTCATGGTCAACGAATAATGGACTCTTCCTTAACGCTTCTAAATCTAAGGTGATGTGTGTTGGTTCGAGTGCAATGCGTGAAAAGGCATTTTCAGTGTTAAATCGAAGTGTTTGCATTGATAACGATCACTTATCATTCTCGGAGTGTGTTAAAAACTTAGGTGTTTATTTAGATTGTAATTTAAACTTCCAAACGCATGTAATAAAAAAATCTTCGTTTTGTTATATAAAACTAAAAACTTTATATCAGTTTAAGTATGTTTTGCCAAAATCTACAAAATGGTATCTAGTTAATGCTTTAGTACTAAGTAATTTGGATTATTGTTGTGGAGTTTATTTCAATTACTTAAATTCACATTTTAAGAATAAGTTGCAAATTGTTCAAAACTGCGGTTTTCGTTTTGCCTACAATGTTAGTAAAAGTGAGCATATTACGCCATACTACATTGCTCAGAAAATTTTAAAGTTGGAATATCGCTTTTGCCTACTATTTGCATGCCTACTTTTTAAAATTATCAAACGCTATGTTCCACCTTATCTATTTAATTTACTCTGTAGGCGTTCATCTATACATGATCGTCAATTAAGGCAGGTAGAGCTTTATAGTATTCCAAAACATTCGACGTTCAAATTTAAAAGTTGTTTCGAGTATCATTCCGTTATTATCATTAATAAGTGGTTTATTTTATTTAAGGAGTGTAATACAATTACTACGTTTAAAAATAAACTTAGAGAAGAATTAGTTTTAAGTCAAAGTAATTTTTTGGAAAAATAATTTTGTTTTATTCGGTATGAATTTTATGGTTATTCTTCACTGTGCCAAATATTAGGTATATATTAATTATTGGGTAGGGTTGAAAACCTGTTCTATGCAGAACCCCACCTATTGGGATCTTGTAATTATACATTTATTTACTTATTTATACTATATTTTTTGTATATTATCCCAATAAAGCTTATATATTATATATTGGGTAGGAACAAATGCTATTGCAGAAAGTAGTCTCGCTGTTAGCGCGAAATCTGCATCTGTTTCATATCTTGCTTTTAAACCGTGTAACTGGATTTGGCGATAGATACATTGGCAAAAATGAAAAAGCAACCACGCTGCGTTGAGTGAGGGAATTCACTCGTTATTGCATTAACCATGGCACGTTCAAAATCTGTCATTATAGTTGATGGTGCAACAAGGGGTTGCAATTCTTTTATTTCTCTTAATAATCGAGCATATGTACCTTCTGTTTTGTCAGGTAGCAACGCATATAACAAAGGTATGGCGTTATTTTGCTTTAATCCATGAATAGTATATAACTGATGAAAAAGATGTGGGACTGTTTTAAATGTACCGTCGGCATACCAATGCGGGGACTCGGCCAAAAGTTGTAGGTTGTTCCTCGTACTAAATATTACAATTCGATCTTGTGCAGCACCAGAATCAAACAATAAAAACGGTTCCCCACGTTTGGTGATCGTAAATTCTTGGGGAAAAACGATAGTACTGCGATCAGTTGGTAACGCTGGAGCACCATTCTGCTTTTGACGGATATTTCGTATTGTCCTTTTTATATTGTCTACCCTTGAAAGTTGGGTTGCAGCTGCTTGACTAACTGTTGCTGAAGCATTGGACACAATGTAGTGAGGTGCGTCCTGAGTAAGTTTAGCACTGCTACGGATGTTATCCATAACTTGACTTACTTCTACATGCGCTGCGTCTGCAGTATGGTTATGATTGCCACTTTTTTTACTCACTTCATCTTCAATTGTAATAACACGAGCCCCACATTTTCTCTTTCTGTAGTTTTCACATCTCCAATAAATTGTCGTCTCAGCTTTCTTATCTTGGTAATATAAATGTCCGTCCACATGTAATTTTTTCTTGCCCTTTTCACTATTTATAAATTCTAAAGGCATTGTGTCAAATTTGAGTTGCACTTCACAGAATGTAAAAATAGCAAATGAATATTCTTCCATAAGGGACAAGAAATTTATACTCCTAGTAACTAATTATACAGCGATTAACGATAATTACCGTAAGAATTTTACAAAAGAAAGAATTCTTGCAATTTAAGTATTTTCAGAATAATACAGTTCGGAGAAAAAATGCAATTTTAGGTCTGTAATGGTATCTGAATCTGAACCAGTACTCGAATCTTACTCGTTGAGATTCGAATCATCTTACCACTCCAAATTAAAACTAAAAAATCTGGAGAATGTAAAAACAAGCAAATATATTAAAAAGGAAGATTAGTAAGCCGACCTCCACGTGGTGTTCTTCTGAGTAACGCTAACAGGCTTTACAGTAGTATTTATTTTAACATTTCATATTTCGGATTCGATAAATTGCCATTCGATAAATTGTGATTCGATAAATTGCGTTTCGGTAAATTGCGTTTTCGATAAATTGATTTTCGATCAATTGAGTTCGGTCAATTGCGTTCGATAAATTGAGATTCGGTAAACTTTCCGGTAACGAATTAAAAGTCTATACAACTGTACAAAAAACGAAGTAAGAACGTGTAACCAGTTATCAGAGTCATTTGAGACTAAGGAAGGGGTACGTCAAGGAGGGGTGTTAAGCCCGCTACTGTTCATTACTGCCATAGATGAGATCATAAAGAGGACAACACAGAAGATGAAAAAGTATAATGTGGGATGGTATCGCCTGCAGCCAGTGCGGTTTGAACTGTGTGTTTTTGCCGATGATGTGGTGTTGTGCGCCGAAGGTAAACAAGACCTACAAACAAACCTGGAATGTTGGAGCGAAGAGGCAGGGAGATATGGTTTACGCATTAACACAAACAAAACAAATTCAACGGTGATCTCAAATGGAGACGAGGACATAGGTGTACATTTGGAAAATAGCCTTATCGAACAAGCAACTAGATACAAGTACCTGGGATGTTTAATAAATAACAACGGTAACCTGGAAGATGAACTTAATAACCGATTACAAACAGCAGGTAGACGGTTCCAGGCCCTCAGAAATTCCTTTTTAAAACATAGTTCAATATCCCAAAAAACAAAAATGACGGTCTACAAAGTAATATACAGGGTGTCCCAGATAAGAGCAACTACATGGGGATTTCGGAAACGGCAAGAGATACAGGGTGGCTTAAATGAGAGAAAAGTTGCGCTATTCTGAGCCCAGTCAGATGCTGTATCGAAATTAAAAATATCTACAGGGGTTTTTAAAATATCGAGCAAAAACAAAAAATTGTGGTTTTCGAAAAATTGCAATATCGTCGCCATCTTGTAAACAAATTTAATAAAATTTGGTAATTTTGTATTAGCGACTACGGCCAATCGAATGACGTTTACGAATTTTTTCTAGGCCTTCTAGATTTTTTGCAACCATAGCCAACTTTGTTATTTCTTATGGCCGCCATATTGGATTTATACGTCATTAAATAGCGCATAAAAATACCTTTTCAACCATGTATAACAGACCTATCTTTAGATGACGGAAAGTTAAATTTATTAAAAAAACAGTTTTTCACTTAGTTGGCTGTGAAACAAATGCCGCAGATGTGTTTTCTTAAAAATGTCTTTAAAAAATAATCTTTTATTTATGATACTAAAGTTAACAACTAATACATTATTTATGATTAAACTCACAACCAAAAAAAAACCGATGACAGAGCGTTGAATTAAAATAAATTAAATTAAATGTTCGAAAATTCCACCGTTGTTATTAATGCACGTCATGCATCGATGAATTAGAGACATACATGCATCTTTAACCATTTGTCCAGGCATTTCTTCAATGGTTTGAACAACGGCTGCCTCAAGTTCTTCTACTGTATTATAAGGAGTACAATAAACTTTATCCTTTAAATATCCCCAAAGGCAAAAATCAAGTGGCGTAAGGTCCGGCGAGCGAGCAGGCCAGGCAACCGGACCTCGATTTCCTATCCAGTTATTTCCATGTTGCTGATTCAAATAGTCAGTTATGATTCTTGCATTATGTGGAGGTGCTCCGTCTTGCTGGAACCACATGTTTGCTACATCTTGAAGAGGCAAATTTTCTAAAGTTTGGTCGACGTAATTTTGTAATATTTCAAGATATCGAGGTGCAATCAAATTATTATGAAAAATGTTAAATAGTACGTGTCCGTTTATGACTCCTAGCCATACATTAAAACCCCACTTAACTTGATGACGCACCTCACGATGTAAGAACGGATTTTGATCGGCCCAGTACACGTTGTTGTGTCTGTTAAATACCCCGCAGTTTGTAAATCTGCTTTCATCAGACCACAGAACCTTAAGCGGAAATTGAGGATTTTCTTGGCATTTTTCTAAGAACCAATTGCAAAACGATATTCTCCTTTCTAAGTCACCATCTCGGAGTCCTTGACTAATATGTTCTACATATGGACGATACTTGTATTTTTTGAGAATTCTCTGAGCAGTTGATTTAGGCACTTCAACATTATTTTCGATTTGACGAAGGGAGGTACGAGGATTGTCGATAACACTTTGCAAAACAAGATTTTCCATATTTACATTTCCCACTCTATTTCGATTGTGTTTTTTAAAGGAACCATAAGTAAGTAAATTATTTCTAAGCATTCTGAAGATCGACAAACCTGGTTGCCGTCTTTCTGGATATCGCTGAAAGTACATATCTTGAGCTCGTTCAGCGTTCCTCCGGCACAAAATGAAACAATCATACATATCCACTTTTTCCCGATTTGAATACCTTTCCATATTAAATATAAAAATTAAACTCTTAACAGATAGAACCAAATAAATAACAAAGTTTTGACAGATAGTTACATAGCTAAAACAACAAACACAATTGCGGCATTTGTTTCACAGCCAACTAAGTGAAAAACTGTTTTTTTAATAAATTTAACTTTCCGTCATCTAAAGATAGGTCTGTTATACATGGTTGAAAAGGTATTTTTATGCGCTATTTAATGACGTATAAATCCAATATGGCGGCCATAAGAAATAACAAAGTTGGCTATGGTTGCAAAAAATCTAGAAGGCCTAGAAAAAATTCGTAAACGTCATTCGATTGGCCGTAGTCGCTAATACAAAATTACCAAATTTTATTAAATTTTTTTACAAGATGGCGACGATATTGCAATTTTTCGAAAACCACAATTTTTTGTTTTTGCTCGATATTTTAAAAACCCCTGTAGATATTTTTAATTTCGATACAGCATCTGACTGGGCTCAGAATAGCGCAACTTTTCTCTCATTTAAGCCACCCTGTATCTCTTGCCGTTTCCGAAATCCCCATGTAGTTGCTCTTATCTGGGACACCCTGTATACACCTACACTATTGCATGGCTGTGAAAACTGGGTTCTATCACAAAGACAAAAGAGTAGGATTCAGGCTACTGAAATGAAGTACTTGAGATATACACTTGGATTAAAAAGAACAGATAAGGTCAGAAACCAGGAAATCAGGAGAAAATTAGATGTGACGCCAACTCATAGGGCCGGTTGCAGAAAGCAATGTTAAGTCTGGTGTTAGCTAACGTCGCGTCAAAGTGAACAAAATCGCATCAAATTTTGTTTACTAATGTATTAGTTACCATAAGCATTTGAGATTTGATTCGTTTTTGTTCACTTTGACGCGATGTTAGCTAACACGAGACTTAACATTGCTTTCTGCAACCGGCCCTTAGTCTCATAGAAAAAGCTACATTATCATGGTTCGGCCACCTTTTGCGTATGAAGGATAACAGAATGGTGAAGAGTATATGGCAAGCTAAAGCTCAGGGAAAAAATAGGCGAGGAAGACCGAGAGTTACATGGAATCAAAGTGTGCAAGAAATACTTAAGGAAAAAGGAAAATCCTGGAGAGAAGCGAAAGAACTAGCAGGGAATAGAAAAGAGTGGAAGAAATTTTTAAAAATGGATAGTTGACCTCGACACCTTCGGGTATCAAGAGGACCGATTATGTATGTATGTATGTATAAATTAATTAAAATATCTTTCATTTTTCTAACTGCATTCCGATCGCTGCACTCGTTTTTCAACACCCGGTAGGTAATCTAGGAGACAAATTGAGCTCGCTCGGGAACGAAGTTTCCGGGTACGAGATGTGGGGAGACGAAATTTCCTGGGAACGAAATGTGGGGTACGAAATGTGGGGAACGAAATGTGGGGAACGAACTTTCCGCAAACCGTTTCAGCAGCCAAACCGTAAGAGATAGAGAAAAAAGTTATGAAAGTTATATGTTTGGAATGGTCATGTCAGGTCAGGAACCGAATTTCAGTCACGTGACACTTCCGGTTTTCGAGAAATCACAAAAAGACCGTTTTTCAAATAGAACGCGTATTAAATAAAAACTGGTTCGGCCGCCAAACGTAGCTGCGACCCTCTGCGCCTTAAATCCTCGATCGGTTAGGCAACCACTTTGACACCTTCCAGGTCTGGGTACAGTTTTTCTTTAATACGCGTTCTATTTGCAAAACGGTCTTTTTTGTTTTATTAAATGAGACATTTGTCTCACTGGACTGCTAGTAGTATATATACGTGTAAATACACAAAACAATTCCGAGATTTTTAATTCTTTATTAAAATTAATTAGCCAAGATTTACAATCAAATAGTTATATAAATAAATATAACACAAATTATAACTGATATTAAAAATATATTTATCTACGATCATGTAAAGAGTGTGTACTTTCTACACTGATTTTAGTGCTTAACTTTTATTACACTAGTGTTATAAAAATTTTATTGCACGCTAATGTGCTTTGAAAAGTATGTTAAAAAAAATGTTGCTCCAAAATGGAATAGATATTTTTGCTAACATTACTACCTAGTATCAATTTGTCAATATGCTCCATAAATTTGTCCTCTACAGTATTGATGAAATTTCTAAATTCTTCTTGGGCATTTTTAGATTTCCAAAAATGTCATAATTTTTATTTGCATATGCTTTAAAGCAGCAAAAGAAATTATCTGCTTGCAAAATATGTTCCCTTGGCGAAATCCTCACATATTTGGCATGTGTGAATTTCCAATCATTTCTTGATTAAATATCCACAGACATAATTTAATGCATTCGCCGGAAGCAAGTTATTTCGATAATCTACGGCAATAACCTGTAATGCCTTTAAGGCATTGGAACTATTGTCATTAGACAATAGTATTTCGCTTCTCTTATTTGTTACACAAATATCAGTTATTGTCATCATCAGTGAGTCAAAATCATCAACACAATTTGCATTAGATGAGTGCTGAAAGTAATGTAGACAGTACACATTTCCCTCTTTCTTTACTATATCCATTATTTTGGAATTTATATGGAAAATTTCGCAAGATTCATGCTTGAGTAAACGGATTGCAATTCCAAGATACTATGCAGAAGGCGGAGCTGACGTGAAAATTTTCGCGCCGGCGCAAAAAAAATCTGCCTCTCGAAACTGCCCGAGTGTCGCTTCTGGTTCGTTAGCTCTATTCCGTGGCTTGACAACAGAACTATATCCTTTTTCAACTAAATATGTTGACGGGAACGAGATGAGAAGTGGTTCAGTTTTTCCCCATAGTTGTGGATAAGTGTCCATAAGCTTCACTCGTAACCGCTCTGCTTGAAAATGATTTTCGCCTCACAGTCATACTTCAGATCTAGAAACTCCTTCTGCAAAGAGTTATCAAGTTTATCCACAGCTTCAAGCGAGAATGGATCTAGAATCCAATCCGGAATTTGTAACTTGGTCAAATCTTGAAATCTTGATTCCATGTCAGTTTTTAACTGGTCAAGGTGATCAGTAAAACTTAGGATTTTGTCTTCTGGGAGTTCAGGAGTCTCGTTAGCTGACACTGAACACTTTTTAAGGGTCGGAAACTGAATCAGCTCTTTACGGCCAATATTGACCTTGTGAATATCAAACATGGCGATGAGTGATGAAATAATTCCTTTGGCCTTGATAAGGTTAATCTTGTTTCCTTGAAGCCTTATATTGACTTCGTTCATTTTTTCAAAAATATCTGTACGCAAGTTCCAACTTGCAACTTCTACTGTACAGTACTATTTTGATTTTTCCCCCTTTTAATACTCATCACCCCCCACTTATTTATTGCCCCCCCCCCCGCCCTAATAACCCAAATCGCCCATTTGGGGGCTATCGCCCACAGGTTGGAAACCACTGTTTTACACCGTAACACTTTACCTTCGGTAATTGTCTTTCCTAGATCCGTTTAGTTTTGTTTATATTTACGTAAAAATTAATGACCGTTATGTTTTTTTATCATCCAAAATACTTTACTAATAATTCGTGGCGTCGAGTTGTCCCGCGTCGAGTTGGCCGCGTCGAGTTGTCCTAGGTCGTGTTAGCATACTTATGTAGGTTGAATCGAATTGTGTAGTGGGGTTTTGATTTAAAATGAATGATATATCTGCATCTGTTGATTACGACACCGGTGAAGAAGGGACAAGTAGTGGAATACGAAAAAAGAAATTGAAGTATTCGCAAGCCCATAGCAAATCTTGGGAAGAGTTGCCCGAATTTAAAGGTTGGTTTTTGTTAGCAAAAAAGGGCCAAAATATTGACCCTGCAAAAACAACAAGATAATTTACTAATTAACTTAATGCGTTTGTGTAACTATTTTCTCGTGAACTAAAGCTTACAAATATAAAAGAGCATGCCAGCGTTTAGCACTGATATGTAGAATCCAAGCACGTGAATGTAAAATATTACTCGTACGTTTAAGATGCGATTCATCAAATTTACTCGGGCGGCACGTACTGGTCATTATAGATTAATTTATGAATCTCTTTGTAAATTCCCCTAAAATATAAATTGTTCTGAATATTCTGTACAAAATAAAGAGTTGCTGATGTTTTTTTCGGTTTAAATAGTACCGAAGAAAAATTTTATGTATGATTATATGGTATACCAAAAATTCGGTAGAAATAAGGGTCGTTTCGGTAGATTTTAGATGAAATCGGTAGATCTACGGAAATATCGGTAGGGTTGTCAACATTGAACTACAACTGTCGCTAAATTTTGAAAAATGTTTATACCCGCAACCTCTCTATAATTGTAAACAACTGGCCAAAACTGAATTACGTTGTTTGGTACGTCACCACTTAATTCGAGCTTCCAATCTACTAATGGCAGTTTTCTCCACTGATTTACTAATAAATTCATATCTTCCCCGGGAAAAATAAAATCTACAATAGGGAGCTCACAGAAACTGTTTCTCCCTTGACTGTTTAAACAATTAATAGGGTTCAAAAACCTCATATTTTTATATATATAACACATTTGAGGGCATTCTATCTAAAAATTCTTTTAGTAATCTTACTAAAAAATTGAAACACCTTTCTTTTACGATTAATATTTTTAGGTAGATTTTTTAGCTTCCTTATCTCAGTTTTAAAATAATACCCTAAATCGGCAGAATCTATCGGTAAATACGAGAGTTTGTTCTCCATTGCATTTTTAATTTTCTTAAAAATGACTTATCAATATCAGTAACAGATTCAGGAATTTGAAAAAATAGGGGTTTTATAATTCTTTTAGCTAATGACTGTATTGTTAGAAGCATCTGATAATAAACAACACCTACATCAGACCTCTCACTTGGAAACATTAAAGTTAAACTATTGGTATCTTCTAAAATGGGAGTAAAAACTTAAAATAAACATATATTTTGTCATCATTTAGCATATCAGTAATCATTCTAGCCTTGTAGCAAGCCAATGTTCTAATAATCTGGCAATAACATTATACCGAGCTAATAATCTCCTACTTGATAATTTTACAAAATTTCTAAAAGTTTTTAGTTCATTAATATTAATTAAATCATATACCCTCCGGTATTCGATGCGTCTGAGTGGGCTATTACTAAACCAACTATATATTTCGGTTGCCAAAAAGTCCAAACAACTTGGAAGTTCACTGCTAGCTCTTGATACATATAAATGGATGGTGTGGCATGTACATTTCAACAAAGTGTTTACCGAATTTATTTTTCCGCAAAGATTTGAGCCACTATCAATTCCTATACCTAACATATTTCGTATCGATAAAGATATCTTTAAAAAATGTGTAAAGATATAGACAAGTCAACAGCTGTAGCACATTCCACTTCTATTAACCCCAGAAAATCCGTTCTGATACTTTTCCCATTAAAATATCTGATACACACAGTCAAATATCTATTAACTCAAATGTCCGTCGACTCATCTAAAATAATCGAATAACCCTGGTTTCCTACTTGCCTAATTACCTCTCGTAGAATAGGTGGACCCATCACATTTCGGACAACACAGCTGCATTTGGTCTGATGTAATTTCAAGTCAGAACTGTTACTGTGGGCATCTTCTATACTGTTATATAATATGCTTAAATGATCGATGGATCGAATTGCAGCGCGGTGTAAAATAAACATGGCAAGCTTTCAATCACGTAGCTTCTGTTTTTTAGTAAGAAAAGTAGGATTTTCTAAAACAACACAAAAATTAGAAATATGTTTTACAAATGAAGGGTACAGGTCCAAAAGGAGCTTAGTCACAAAATTTTGTTTCCGTGTAAACGGAAAAAGAAAGTTCAAAACGGCTTATCTTTATTATTTATTTATTAATGTAGAATTCATATATTAAACGGATTTAACTACATATACTTTAAATAAAAACATAAAATAATCCTGGTTAGTTTACTAATATCGAACACAAAAAAATAAAACTTGATTCAACTACAAAATATTAACGATCAAAAGGAGCTAAGTCCTCAAAACTAACATAACCACTTATCATGTAAATAGCCAAAACTTATATTACTACTTTAACTTAATGAAATCGTTATATCTGGGTAATATTATTTCTTTGGCAGGTTATCAAATAATTTCTGTGCTCCAATACAGCAAAACTTTTTCAGATGTTGCAGATGCAGAAATTTTTTCATCGCTATCGGAATAGGGCCTGAAAGAGAATTAGGTAAGGTAAGATATTTTTAATGCAAAGCAGAAGAATTTACCTGAATAAGAGTACTGTGGAAGTGTAAATTCGTTCTGCAGCAATATAGGCCCCTTCTTTATCTTCCGCTTATCTTTGACAAAGGTTGCTTCCCATGCTCCGTTATAGGTGGTTCTATAGTAAAGAAATCTGGGATGTTCCTGACGAATTTCCAGTTCACGGACTGGTCTAGAAGCAAAAGGGCATTTTTTCACATATTCTGAATTTGAATTGAACAATTTTGTCCATGTCCTAAAAAGTGACTGTTTGACATCTACAACATCAAAAGGGGATGGTTTTGAACGAGCCTGCCTTATTATGTCTATCCAGTCTGCAGGAATTTCTGCTCTTTGAGCTGTATTTATTAAGCCCATATTCTTGTCCGGCTCCATGTATGAATGCCCACGAATAGGAAAAATTATTTTGATGTTATTGAATCAGCGTTGGTTGTGGACTACATTATGCAAAAATCTAAACATTGTGTAGTTTTTGTTTTGTCCTCCGCAAGAATCACAAAACATAACTAGATTTTTAACTTTCGGGTCCAAAAAATTATAGAAAAAGTTATGAAGCATAGAACATACATCATAGCTTCCCTTCTTTCCAACGGTTTCTGGATAAATATAAAACACGCTTTGTGCAGTGGAGAGAATGTGAATATTAAACGCGTAAACATTTAGTTGGCTTTTGAAATAAACATCACTTGTTGAAATGTTTGGAACACAAAGATTCTTTCCAAAGTCAAAGCAAACAGCTTCCTCAGTTTCAGATTTTTGGCTATTTCTTTTTGCAACTCTCTTTCTGTTATAAAATACCTCAGCCTTTATTTTATGTAGTTCATTTTTAATAGAAAGTTCGTTAATTTCCTTTTGTAAGGTTTCCTTATCATCGACTGTAGTTTCTGGTTCCGAAATATCGGATTGGAGACTTTTTACCTTTATCATAAATTCATCGCATATACTGCAAGTGTCGGTCCTTGGATATCCGAATGATATGTTGAATTTTGTATTAAAAATTCTCCTGTAAGATTCGTACGATACATTGACATCTGGGTGCATCTCACAAAACATTTTGAACATTTTCTTTATGTTTAACTCTTCAGGTAAGTATATTCTCTTACTATCTTTCATACTGTAATGACTTTTTCTGCCTTTGAAGGATTTAATGTGATCGCAAACAAATCTCAGAACATGGGGCTGGAATTTTCTAGGATGATTCTTGTTTTCGCCCCTTTTATCTTTGGGAAACATTCCGGTTAATTTCAGAGAATTTTGTATATACGAGAGCTTTTTCTTTTTTATTCCATGAATGGACATAAAGGCTTGCCTGCACACGACAACTTCCTTAAAACAATTTTCGATATTAAAGCGTACCCTGTAAGCGAAAGAAGAACTCCTAAGGTTTGCCTCTTCTTTGTTGTTCCTGGGTCTTCTTCGGCGAACAGGTAAAACGCTTATTAAGCTAGTGAGGTAAGAATTTTGTTCATTGTTTGATGAAAGTGTGTTAAAGTTCTTAATTATTCTATTTCTAGCCTGTTCAGGAACATTTTCAAAACACTTCTTTCTGCAGTTACAATTTTTTCCTAGCTCGTGACTTTGCAATCTAATCCTTTTCATAACCTCACTCATCCTACCGTAACTTTTCCTCTTTTTCGATTCACTTGTAACTCTTAATTGTTCCCACTCGCTATTATTACCACTACTATCGTTTCCCTCCATGCTTAACTTGAACTTTATTTTTAATGTGGAGGTGTAAACAATAAAAAACACTTAAAACAGCAAAGAACACCCACAACACTGCCGGGAACAATCTCAGTGGTATTGCGCAATAAAAGTGCCGTGCATGCAAACCATATGGACTTAGCTCTTTCTGAACGCGTATACACGTGACTTAGACCCTTTCGGACGTGTGCTACTAAACCAACATTTAAAATATTATGGGACAAGGCTCCTTCTGGACGTTTTCACTTATATGACAAGATACTACATTGGAAACCCTAGTAGATGGCAGCACCAGTCCCAAATACCTAATATATGGACTTGGCTCCTTTTGGACGTGCACCCTTCAAATGCGTTGGTAAAAAATGTAACATACAAAACTGTCCGATAGTTTGGTTTTTGGGAATGACTGTATTTTTTGCATTCTGTTGATTTAACTTGGATGTCGTATGTTTCTTTAGATCGGTAGTGATGTATGACAATACGTACAATAGCCTTCATTGGGTTCATTGGCATTACATGTTACCACCCTAAAATAAATATAAAGATTATGTTAATTTTCTGCAGTGAAATATAATCATTATTGATAAATTACCTTTCCCCCAGCTTTCATTTTTCCATTCTTTTTTATAACGTCGCACGTACTTACATGCTTCCCTATTTTCTATTTGGAGAACAGTTGAGGTTATGTGCTTACGTTATTTCACGACACAATCACAAGAGAAACAGGAATAGGGATAGGAAACGCAAAGTGCGTCAACCATCAACGGTCAAACGAGTCAAGGTTAAATAGCAACAGCCGCGGAATACAGAATAGCCAACCTGTGCTACCTTCTGCCAACATACCTTCTTTATATATTTTTAAGAACATATTCTTATTGCGATGACAAGTTTTCCATTTTTGATTGAGCCCAGTAATAAATGAATGAATCACCGGGTTAAGTTCTTCCAACATTATAGACGAACAATGATGAAGTTTGAATTTGGCTGGAAGGTACTCTATAAGTGTGTTTTCCGGCTTAAAGGAAGCTAATCTCGGTTCAGTATCGTAATTTCTTAATACTTCGAATAATTCTCTTTTTGAAACTATCATGACGGTATCTGGAAAAAATAAGTATACTGCATAAACGCACTTAGAGTTGCTGGCAAAAGTCATTTGCTTAACATCTATATGAATCTAAGGTCATAAAAAAATTAAATCAGCATACAAAGTTATACAAAACGTTTGGCACTTTATTAAAATCATCGATTAGAATTGTAGCAATAACAATGAAACAATAACAATGGAAATGTAGTTTTTTTTATTAAACTTTTAATCAGGAACTAGCACACTAACACTAACTCACTCTTACCAACCTAAATTATTGGCGCAAATTTTAAAATCTTAAATCTATCATACTACAGCTCGGCCGATCCTGACTCATCGTCGTCCTCGACGGAGTTGTCAGATTCGCTCTCACTGTCAATTTCCGTACTCCATAATTTCATTCGCCCTGGATCAAAAATCCCTTCAAAAGGCACTGGGGAAACTTGAAATCCTTTGTTATCAGCAATTAGATACCTATCGTTCAATAAAACTTTACGGACAACATATGGTCCCTTATATTTTGGTAGAAACTTTTTATTTACCCCTGGGGCCGTGACGATATTTTTGATCATTACATAGTCGCCTTGTTTAAACTGCTTAGCAATTCTATGTTTACGATCATACATGCTTTTGTTATAATCCTGAACTTTCTTATTTTGAACCTAAGCTCTTGCTCTTACAACATTCAAATTAATACTATCACTATCTAAATATTCATTTTTTTCCAAAAACAATTTTAAATTATCAGTTATTCTACCTTTTTGATTTATGCCAAATAACAACATAGAAGGGATGGTATTTACTGACCTACTAATTGCATATTCAGTTTCATCCAAAACCATATCCCATTCTACCTGTTTATACGCTCAACTTGACAGTTTGATCCAGGTGTAGCAGTAGCAATGAGTACCATTGAGGCATTTTTTGAACTTATAAATTCCTTAAATTGTTGTGATCTCAAACAACTTCAACGGTCAGAAATAATTGGCCTAGGAACACTATAATTAGCAAAATATCGGATCAAATGGCCAATGACTTCGTTTGAATTACCTACTTGTTCGACGAGGAAACAGTTTGACAAATTTTGTTAACGCATCAACCACAATGAAAATATGTTTATTCTTCTTCTTAGTAGTTTCCAATGGACCGTAATGGTCAATTTGGATTGTGTCAAAGAGGTTGTTCCCCTTTTCTATATTATGCAACAAACCCTCAGGTTTTCCATTTGAAATTGAAAAGGTGATGCACTTTAAACAATTAGTAATATGTTTCTTAACAAGTTCACGCAAATTTGGGAACGCTTGATTAAATCAATTATTTTGTCAATGCATATGTGGCCCATATCATCATGGCAACTTCGAATAACATTATATCGCATAGATTTTGGTACATAGAATAACAAACGATTATTTCCCTTACCGTACACTAAACCATCCCGAAGTTCGAACAACTGGTCTTCACTAACTTCAAATTTTTCCCTAACTTTCGAAATTTCAGCATCTTGCATTTGCTTCAAACTTAAGACATGTTCAAAAGTGTTCTCCTCTGAAACCAAAATGTTTTGTGCCCTACTTAATGCATCGACATGGCGCATTCTCGCATTGTCACGATGTTCTAGCTCGTAATCAAAATTTTGAAAGAACAACGCCCATCTACTTATACGCGGATTTATTTCCTTCTTTTGCAATGCTAAGTTTAATGAATTACAATCTCTTACGATCTTGAACTTGATCCCATGAAAATAAATACGGAATCTTTCTAAGGCGTACTTAACGGCAAGCGTTTCCAATTCATAGCTATGATAACGCGATTCTGTCTGTATCGGTTGTTCGTCGACTACTCGTATAATAAAATACAGAATGAAATTTATTATCGTCACTCTGCTTTTGTACAAGTATCGCTCCGAATCCGTGTGATCTCGCATCACAGTGTAGTTCGGTCTCTAGTTTGGGACAATAAACAGACAATCAGCCCAACTATGTATCCCGCACGTTACGGTAACGTGCACGTTAGTGTAATACTTAACATGTGAGTTAGGCTCCGTGTCAAATTTCACACCATGTATCCTTAACTCACGTTTATGCGGCAACGTGTCTGTCAATTCTTGGCCGTTATTTCATTCGTAACAGTTTTTCTATAACAGCTGCTTAGAAGGTGTCGCTAAGGTTTCAGTGATAACTACTAGTAATTATGGCACTTGATGGATTAATTAATTTAGTATTGATGCGTGAGATATACATTATACAATGCAGAACAAAGGTAAGAAATTTGCAAATAATACTTTATGCTTTGTTTACGATGCTTTTTACATACAGGGTGTCCCAACTCACGGTCACACCCTAAAAAAATCATTTTAAATAAAATTCAATGATTGAGTTTTTTTAATGATATGGTATAAAAACATGCGTCTTTAAGGTATCTTGGATCCGTAGAGATGTAAAACCCTAGCTTACTAGATCTTTTTTGCAAACAAAAATTTGAAAAATCATATTAACAATTATTGTATTAAGAAACGGCGTAAATAATAAGTAGTAGGAACCCCTAAAATAGCTTTATGACAAATTGGATAAAAAATGTTCATTTTTGCGTTATTTGTAGTCTGTTCCAGTCTGGGAACATCACTATTTTTTTCGCTTAAAGTTAACATTTCTGCAGCCATGCTAGAATGTTAGCTGGAATAAATAACAATAAACACAACTGTCATAATAAATAATTACGATTAATCAGCTTT